>LPNX011019056.1:17731-72419 GCA_001517045.1 Pseudotsuga menziesii | reverse complement strand
GCTGCCACACAAGAACCAGCAACACAAGAATTGAACCCAGGAATGCAGGAGGAAGACACTGTCACACAAGAACCAGTGTCCTTAAAAGCAATGGAGGTTGATGTTGAGGAGATTTTGAAAGATGTTGCTGCCACACAAGAACCAGCAACACATGAATCAGATTCAGAAATGCAGGCTGATAAGGGAGAAGACACTGTTACACAAGAACCAGTGTCTCAACAAGACTTGGATACAGCTGTAGAAAATAACCCAGGGGGTGTTGCTGTCACACAAGAACCAGCAACACAAGAATCAATTTCAGAAATGCAGATGGATCAGGGAGAAGACACTGTTACACAAGAACCAGTGTCTCAACAAGCATCAATCACAGTTATGGAAGAAAATCCAGGGGATGTTGCTGCCACACAAGAACCAGCAACTCTCATAGAAGAAGTGCTGGAAGACACTGTCTCACAAGAGACAATACTCCTCCCTTGCAAAATTTTTATTGATTTGGATGCAGAATAGGAAAAACATTATAAAAAGGAGATTTCAGATCTTACAACAGAAGTTTCAGCCCTGAGGATGGAAGTAATTAAATGGAGAAGTCAGGTGGAAGAAATCCAGAAAAAGACAATTGCGTTGGATGAGCATAAGAGAATTATTAGAGCGCTGGAAGAGCAGGGGGCTGAAGAACGTATGGGCCACATAGTTAAGGTAGAGGATCTGCAGCAGGAGATAAAGAAATTGAAGAAATTCTCATCCATGCAGAAGGATAAGGATCAAATGTATGACCTATCCTGAGAACTCATAGGCACTAGGAAGCCCTCTTCCTCTTATCCAGTGTTTCTCTTCGAGCAGTTTGTCTGGTTCAAATTAAAAGATGTACAGGAGGGGAGGTTATTCGAAATTGCAACCTTAGAAAATTTTTTGGAGACATTCCTTGGGAGCAACTTTGAAGAGCAGAACTTGCTATGTGAACTGTACCTGCACGAGATGGCATGCTTTATGGATCGGCACTCGAATCCTGTTCCATTTGCAGGGGATGTTTAGCTACGAGGCTTTGCCTCTTTTGTGAACAATCATGTTCAGTGGGAAAGGTCTTTTCAGACCTTTTCCCACAATGAAGGCCATACTAATTTATGGATCCGTAGTGAACCCCAGAATCCTGGCATTCTCTTGGCTCGGTATAAAAGTTTTCTTTCCATTCCTTCCCAGGAGCAACACATCATGAACTTGCAGGAGGAGGTAATCTCCACATGTACCAAATCTATTTCTAGGCAGCAGCAGGTTGCATTAGATGGCAGCCGGCACAGATGGCAGGCTGCCTCCTCTGCACTGAGAAACAGGGACCCCTACTGCTTTAAAAATTTTAAACATGCACTCTCAAGAGTCAAGGGTTATGTAGGGTGTATGAAGGAATGTGGAGTCAACTTGCTGGGTTTAAAGTTCAAATTTCCTCTTATTTGGTGGCCAGCAGAACCATACAACATGGATTTTTCCATGACTAGGGCAGAGGAGCGGAAATGTTGGCAGTTCTGGGTTATTCACAGAGGTTTTCTGAAGGCAGATAAGAAACATGAGTTTCCCTACAATTTTTCTTCTCTCCACGAACAGAGCTCAATGCAGGATTCAGATTCTGAGTGAAGCAGGGTGTTGCATGAGGACATGCAACAGGGTAGTTGGGGGGAGATGTTGAGTCCAAAGTTGGTCCCTTTTTAACCACCTTTAATCACCTTTCTTCCCTTGTTTTACACTGCTTATGCCAATCAGACCGACTTTCTTCACCTTTATTCCCTAAATTGTCAAGGTAAGACTAATTATTGTTCTACCTTATTAATGCTTATTCTTGTGACAATTAAGGCTATTTATCTCTCGAAATTGTGCTAATATGTGTGATCTATGAAGATAATGTGAGATGAGCAGAATGCAGGAGGATAACGCTGAACAAGTCGGGGGATGAGGGATGGTCGTGACACAAAAGGGATCCTCAACCTGTCCATCATCGATTGAGGCACGTGACATTCTAGACAAGAGCCGGTCAGAGTAGCCATAACAGAATGTACTATGATCGAGGGATTTCCAGTGTAGCTGCTCGAATATTATGGCGATCTGAGAAGATCGCCACTGCTGGGCCAGTCAACAGTCTTCTCGCACTTTCTATAATTGTATCATGCCACGTCTTGTAACAACCGGTGTTATTCAGGGCGCCTGAAGATCAGAGATCTTCATGGCTTCCCTTTGTAATAGGATTGGATGTTATCGCTTGTATGTATAAATACAGAAGGCTGTCTCGACCCAGGGGGTTGGAAAATAGTTAATTCATTTGGTGTATTAACAGCGGGAGCAATCTGTAATAATCCTTCCTTTTTAATACAAAGAGTTACTGCTGGTTTAAGGGAGCTGTACATTGTTCATCCAGCGTCTCTGTGTGAAGGCTGGGCCCGCCTTCCGCAGAGATTGCTGAGTTAAGGTAGGATCTTTTAATTTGTGGTTGTGTGATGTTTCGTTAATCATATTTTCTGTGTGCGCGACAGTAGTGTGTGTGATTTATAGCATTGCATTTTCCTAAGATCAATAACTGTAACAGTTGACTGAGTAGATAATCTTTATGCAATTTATTCAATAGCTGTACACAACTCTGTTCATCTCATGGTTTCAGGTTGACATCCCACGAACGCTGTGTAATTCTTGTATTGTTATAATTGTTGATCTTTATTTCTGCAATTCAATTCTTAGAATAGCCGAGCTTGATCTGTCGCAATTGAATTTCTAGATTACAATTAATTTATGGTCACAGATTCCGAGTGTGATTAGATCAATAGGCAATTCCTTTAATTTGGGCTGTGAATAGGATTTCCTTTCTGTCAGTAATTGTTGATTTCATTTCTGGTTGATGCATAGAAGGACAAGGCTGAAATTGTAGAGTTAGAAGATTGGTGGGATAACGCAAGTTTGAGGGATGAACATAGTTGTTTAAGAACAATATTCACTACAATGATTTGGTGTTTAGCATATATTGTGCACTTACCCTTTGAAACAAAATACTTCCTCGAGTTGACAATGAATTTCGTAAGCTCTGTGTGTTGATAATAACTTATCTGCATTTAGGGTGCTCGACATGCTCAACTCCAGAGCCTCGTTAATGAGGGGATGCATAGAGTTCACCAACAGTGTTTATTTCTATCTGTACACCTCAATCTCTCGCTAGAGCTCATTTCTATGCTTCACCTTAAGCATCTTCTACATAGGAGGCAATGTCTTGATTTCCGCTTTCACTGCATCCAGCTCTGTCTGTCGCTGCTTGATGGTTTCTTGTAGCTTTTCTACTTCTGGGTTATCCTGCAAGTTTTCCCAGGCCTCAACGCTGTCATCTAGAAGCTTTGTTGCACTGCTCACAAGATCTGATATCTTCGTTGCCGAGGCCTGAATATTTCTGCGACGCTGCTCCTTGACTTTTGGTGGACTCTCAGGAATGATGTGAAGTTGAAGCTTTGTAATCTGAGCCTCATGTTCTGCTTTCATTTTCTTGAGCTGGCTTCGAGACTGTTGTGTATAGTCTTTCAGCTTGACTATTGTTTGCTCTGGTTCTTCCTCAGCCTGCATGTCAAAGTCAGGGAGACTTCGACATGCCTCATCCAATACTCGCGCTAGTGTAGCTTGCTTGCTTTCTGCTTCCCTCTTCTTCTACTCAGCTTCGTCCAACTGCGCTGTGAGGCTCTCACGCTGCTTCATGGTATTTTCCAACTATCTGTGCAAGAAGCTGTCACATTCTTGGATCTCGTTCATGATGGCCAATTGACAAAGATGCAGCTCCGCCATAGACAACTTGGTGTAATCTATCCCAACTGTCATGCTCATCTGCGAGCGAGATGCTATGTCAGTTATGATGAGGGATACACTTGGTACTTGTCCTCTGTTATCTCTGGCTAGCCATTGTCTTATATCTAGCCGCGTGCCTACTAGGACACTGCTTGCTGCAGCGCCAGTTGCTGATTTTTCTGCTAACTCCTTTAGCTTTGTAATTCGCTGCGCTACGCCAGTGAGCGCATCATGGTGCGTAGCTGCAAACTCTGACCATTTTTTGGCTAATACTTCTATGGACTTTGTCAGAGCTTGATCAAGCTCCTCACTTGTCAAAGTGGGCTCTTCGATAAGATTCTTGCCCTTTGACGCCTTCGCTTTCTTTCTGGGCTGAGGTTTAGTCACTTCCTCTGCCTCTGGAGACTTGTGCTTATCCGGGCGATTGGGGTTTGAGATGGTTTTGACTGATTCTTATTCTTCTTCATCACCTCCGTCATCTCCACCCTAGTCATCTCCGCTTTGCGGCGACTCACTATGTTCTTCGCTCTCTTCGAGTGGGTCATGCTGCTGCGTCTAACTAGGACTTGTGCCCACATCAGTTACTGGGGGGACTGGTATGCTGGGATTTGTCCCTGCGTCCTTCATCCATTCAGCTGGCCACTGCTGAACTACTGCGAGGATGTCTTCCAGGGTCACCACGTATGGCAGCTTCCAGCATGCATGTTTATCATCTGCGCTGGCCTGGATGAAGACATTGTGCATGTCAGCCTTGAAGTTGGCCACTCCCGCATACTAAGAAAATAGCTCATTACTGAGCCGCGACGTCTTCAGAATCTCATAGAAAATGTTCATTGCATAAAAGGCGAACACGTAGTTCATTATCTACTATAAAGCTTTATCCTGCGACACCCACAGAGATGTGTACCTTGCTGCACCAGGAATCTATGGAGGCAGATCAACAAACTGTGCCTCGGTAGGTTCTCTCCATCCTACCAGTGCAATAAGCACTATCAACCATGAATAGTGAAAGGGTCTACCTTTCTCCTGCGCACCGCGAACATCTTCAAGGAACTCTTTGGCAATGTACTCTACCCATTTTTAACTGTAGCCTTCGGCACAGTTCGCAGCAATACTGACAATCAGGGCAGGTACTTCATTCGGCCTGCACTTCTGCATTAGCTTGCATGCTAAGAGCTCGGTGGTGAAGCGAATGTTCTGGTGCCGAATGGTCAAGGTTTGATATCCTCGCTTTCCTTTTGTCAACCTGAAGTGGTCCTTCATGTGCTGTGCCAGCTTCGTGTCTTTGTGCTTCCCAACGAATTCGATCCCAGGATCAGGCCCTTCCTTCGGCAAGCCTGTGATGCTATGAATTAGCTCTCCATTAATAGGAATTCTCTGGTCTCCTATCCATATTTTTCCATCATGCACCAGCACCAATAGCTGTTTGACCACCACAGTAACCTGCGTGCTGCGACCAAAGTGGGGGACATTCAGCATCTTCAACAAACCAGCTTGCTCCAAGCTAGCAGCCCACTGTTTCACTTCTAGCAATGCCACTCCCATATTCGGATAGTGGACAGAGTGCAAGTATTTCCCAGGTGCGAACTACCAAAATTTACCATGATCATTCATGTCGTGGTCTATGTACTTAAGGTGGTCTAACTTTCCTGTCATCGTACTGACCAACTGCACACCTTGTGGTAGCTTAGGGGTGGGTAGAGTGAATTTGGCTGTTCGTCGAGGTGGCTGAACTACTGGTCAAACAGGAGGAAGATATGGTGGACGCTGCTAGGCAATGTTCTCATCCTCACCAAAGTCTTCAAAACCTTCAGGTGGGAGCTCTGTCGAACCAGAAGGATTCATCTTTGGATCCTCTGGTGTCTTTCCTGTTGGCTTGTGTCTGTCTTCGTTCCGCTTAGAGTGAAATTCTTGCTTAAAATTCTTCCTAGTATATCGCATCTGCATTAGTTGATTCAGTGATGGGGGATTCTCTTCACAAGGTGCAGAAGTGGGTGGGTTTCCCATAAGGTTCTGCAGACCCCTCTGTTCAAATTCTCTCAACAATTCCTGAACTTCGCGATCAGCTAACATGGACTCAACTCAAGAAAATGCGTAATGCGAAATTCACGGGTCTAGGTGTCTTCTTATAGAATCCAATGACCAAATCTGTTTGAACGGCGGTAGATCTTGTCCAAACGGTGCTAGATTTCCCAAAATCTCATCCTTACAGGCAGTTAATACAGTTAACGTACCGGTGCCGCCAAATCTGATTTTTTCCAATGGTCTCTTTTTAAGCTTCGACTCACCTTTCTTCTTCGGCACAATTACTAACTTCAACTTCACCACAATAAGGACCTTAGACATAATATAGGCTTTCGACACATCCTGACACCCATTGCCACAGAGCTTCGAGCTTCGACCCATGATAGAATTTCTTGCACAACCTCCAACAATCTGCCAAAGCTCTCTGAGAACAACTTCATTATAGTCTAGTACCCAATTTCAACTATTCTTGGTACTTAGACTCTACTTCTTGTTATTACCTCTGATCAGGGGTTACAGGCTTGTCCTTGTACTTCTTTAATCTACTCCCATTCACCATGGAGGACAAAATTTCTCCATTCAATTTAGCTAACTGAACTGCACCACCATCAGTAACTTTCTGAACTATGCATGGTCCTTTCCAATGTGTCTTGAATTTACCTGGGAACTTCATGAATATACTGTCGTACAAGAGCACGAGATCACCATTCTGGAAATGTTTTTTCTTAATGTGTCTATCATGCCATACTTTTTCTCTAGCTTTCTGTACTTGCTGCTGGAAACCTGCAATGAATATGTCTTCTTCTAGTTCTAGTATCTTTGCCAGCCTTTCATTCAACATAGCTGGATCATCCATCTCTGTGAAGGCAGATATTCTGAGGCTAGGAACAATTTGCTACATGGGCATAACTGCTTCTTGTCCATATACCAACCTAAAACGTGTGTGGCCTGTCAAATTCTTGCAAGTGGTTCTATAAGCCCTTAGTATTGCTGGAATTCTAAGATCCCAATCATTTCTGTTAAAATTGCAAACTTTCATCAGGGCATGCTAAAGAATCTTGTTAAAGGCTTCGACAGTTCCATTTGCTTGAGGATGGTAGGCAGTACTCTTCTGATGATATAATTGAAATTCTTCGATCAATGCTTCAATGGTCTTATTCAGAAAATGTGATCCTTGATCACTCATAAGAATTCTAGGACACCCAAACCTTGACAAGATGTTATCAAATATGAACTTCGCAGCTGTAGCGGCACTATAGTCCTTGACTGGTTGAGCTTCGGCCCAACGAGTATGTTAGAATAATCAACCCATAGTATTTACCCACTTAGACATTATTTCATTTATTTTGTCTTATTTGCCTAGTCCATGAGTCCCACCATGTGCAAGTTGTCAATTGCCTATCCATAGAGGTCAAACTTGCCATTATTGACTCATGGAGCGCTTGGGAAAGTCCCGAGAATAAAATCTGCTTTATTCCTGGCCTCCTAGGCGCCCTTCTACTTTTTCTGCTTTGTTGACTGCTTTTCCAGTTTTTAAAGCACATAAGGAAAGCTAGACTAGGTGAGGTGAACCTGTTTTATTCCCCTTTCATCCTCCACTCTTTCCTCCATGCAAAAGCATGTATGAGCTTCCATTTGACCACTCTTTAGCTTGCCCATGCGCCCTTGCTAATTCGTGGGGTCCTTGATAGATTTGGGATCAACTTTTTACACCTATGGGGGATTTGCCTATTTTGGGTAAGCCTGCTTTATGCTAGATTTGGATGCTTCCTTATGCATTCGATTTGCTCATGTATTCTATATATTCAGTAGCCTATGTTATTATAGGGTTGGCTATTGTACACTCAGTTAATATAATTTTATGTTACAGCTCCATATTCAGTCTCCATTGTTGATAATTTGCATGATCAATTGTTAATTGCTGTGAGTGAAATTAATCTACTACAGGCCTGAATTTCTACAGAGTAAGGTAAACAGTTGTTGTAATAATGTATCTTGCTCTAGATTTCTTTGCAGGGAGATTGATTGGTCCAACAAAATCAATAGCCCATTTGTCAAATGCTTGTAATGTTACTTTTGGAACCAGAGGCATCTCATCCCTCCTGGATGGTTTTCCTGTCCTCTGATAGATATCGCAGCTGTGGCAATACTCTCTTGTATCCTTATGAATTGTAGGCCACCACAATCCAGCTATCAGAATCTTCTGTGCCGTAGCTTTTCCTGCATAATGACCTCCTGCTGCTCCAGAATGTGCCGCAGCCAAGATCAATGGATTTTCATGCTCCAGGACACATTTGCGTAGTATTTCATCTGGTCCCATCTTATAGAGCTGTTCTGCTATCAAGGTAAAGTCAGCTGCTCTAACCACCAGCTGCTTCTTCTGCTTTGTTGTCATCTTAGAGGGTGCAAAACCTGTAGACAAGTACTGAACAATATCTTAAAAATAGTCATCAAGCATCTGGATGGAAAACAACTAGGCATCAGGAAGACCTTCATCCAAACTAGTGGGCTCTTCTCCTGACTCAAACCTTGACAAGTGGTCAGGCCCCAGGTTAAGTCTTCCTGGCTTAACTATGATCTCAAAGTCATACTCCTAAAACAAAATCAGCCATCTGCATATCCTTCCACCTAACACAGGCTTGTTAGCCAAATACATCAAAGCAGAATGGTCAGTGAACATCTTAAAATGAGATCCTAACAAATAATGTTGAAACTTCTGCAAGGCATAAACCATAGCTAGACCTTCTCGTTCTGTCGTAGTATAATTCTTTTCTGCTGTGGACAATTTTCTACTTGCAAAAGCAATAGGGTGATCAATATTACCTTCACCTGATTGAGCCAATACAACTCCTAGAGCAATGGAAGATGCATCAACATGAACATGAAACTCCTTGCTCCAGTTAGGGAATACTAAGATAGGGGCAGTTACCATCTTTTCTTTCAGAATGTCCAAGCTTTCCTGGCATTCAGGTGTCCACTCAAACTTAATATCTTTCTTCAATTTCTTTTCCATAGGGGTTGTAATCTGAGCATATCCTTTGATGAATTTCTTGTAATATCTAGTATGACCAAGCGTAGTGTGAAGTTGCTTAACAGATTTTGAAGGTGGTAAGTTCACAATAATGGCTATCTTCACAGGATCCACCATTAATCCTTGCTTTCATATAATGTGACCTAGCAGAATTCCAAAAGGTGCACAAAAGATACACTTCTTCAGGTTCAATGAAATCTGATGCTGTCTACACTTGTCCAGCATAAGTCTTAAACTGGCTATATGATCTTTTAATAAACCAAAGATAGTCCAATCATCAAAGTAAACTTCCAAGAACTTATGAATAAATTCCTTAAATGCAGATATGACTACTCTGGAAAACATAGCAGGGGCATTCTTCAATCCAAAGGGCATAACAGTATACTGAAAAGATCCCATTTCTGTAGAAAAGTTTGTTTTATGTCGATCCTCTGGAGCAATTCTGATCTGATGGTAACCTGAAAATCCATCAGTGAAAGAATACACTTCTTGACCTCCGACATTGTCTAAAACTTCATCTGTGAAGGGAGTAGGGAAAGGATCATGTAAACAGGCATCATTCAGCTTCCTCAGAGCAACACAGATTTTGATTTCTCCCTTGGTCTTCTTTTCTTGTACCACCATAGGGCTGACCCATTCGGACTCTTCGATAGGCTCAATGATTCCTGCAGTGAGCATCTTATCTAGCTCCATCCTGACTTTTTCTTTATACTTAGGATTTAGCCTATAAGGGTGCTACTTCACAGGCTTCACATCAGCTTTCAAAGGGATTTTTATCACTCCTATATCACCAAGGATACCTTTCATTTCTAAGAACTTCATCGAAAATAAGTCCTGATACTCATGGAGAAGTTCAGTCACTTTGCTTACCATTTCTTCGTCCCAATAATCTCCAATGGTAGCATACTTAGGCATTTCTTCTGATCCAATGTTTACTTTCCTTGTCTTAAAGGGCTGAGTCACTTTAGGTGATTTGACTGCTGGTCCATGGACTTCACAATGTCCTTCTGACTCAGGAATATTAATGTTGCACAGGTCATCATCTTCATCAATGGTGAGGTTATAGCATTCTACTGCATTAGCCTCTTGTTCCTTCCAATCAGATTGGTACTCTGCCATTTCTTTGTCATCAAACACCTTAGTATGGATCAACCTAATGGCTGCGTCCAAAGTAGGGAAAACCTCATTAATAGAAAATGTGAGCACAGAACTATCAACAAGACTATCCCAACTTACAGTACCATGGCGAAGCTCCACCTCTGTGTACCAGTTCTTTGCTACAGGCTCCAGAGTGTGTACAAACCTATGTACCCATTCTTCACAAGGTACATGATTCCATGCTTCATAACACTGCTCCAAATGTTTCTCTGGGGTCTTGCAGACCCAAGCCTCGTTAGGCTATTTTCCCTTATTCTGCACTTGCGTCGTATCTCCATTCCTTGTAACAACGTTCAGGGCTGGGACATGTCTTTTCTCTACAGCAATAATCTGAACATTCTGAGTAGGAGCACCATTTATTTCTTGTATCTTGGCTATCAACTATGGACATTGCTCAATCACATGATCGACTGCTCTGCAATATCGACATGTCGTAGTTGGGTTCTGACAGTCTCTAGCTAGATGTCCTGCCTAATGATAGTTATAGCAAATAAAATGGCCTCGACCTCTTCTAGGCATACCACCACGACCACGGCCTCTGAAACTACCTCGACCTGATGTACTACCACGTTAACCATATCCATCATTGCCTTGTGCATCGGGTTGTACCCTATAAGCATCATAGGTTCACTCTCTCATAAGGTCAAAGCTGCGACATTCATATTCGTTGTGTCCAATGGACTTACAGAACTTGCAGTAGGGATTCTTAGGTACTTGAACATATCTCTGCAGCAGGTAGCAATCTTCAGGTCAATGCTGGCCAGTTGTTCTACAGATCTCACAATATAGGCAGTAGGGTTAAACGGGTTTGGTGCGCCAGTATTCAGATAATTTATTACTGCAGGACACTATTCTTTGTCATGACCTTCTATCCTACATCATGTACACCAAATATCTTCGTGAATAGATTTCCCTTTCTTCATGCCGTGAAGCTCCAAAGCCATTTCTGCCAATTGTTCCTGTCTTTGGGCTATTCCAGAATTATCTCAAACATGAGCTGTTTTAAGTTTCATGGCAATTTCCAAAGCCTCTTGCTGATCAGCAACCTTCTGTTGCATAAGTGGAGTCCTGATATGAGGAAATAGTTCTGCAATGAACCATTATTTATGCTGTTATGGTCCAATAGTGAAGCTAACTTGATCCAGCAGAAACTTGAACCTCTGATCAAAGTCCCAAACTGATTCACCTTGCTTTTGCTGAATTTATTTCAGTTTGGTTATACACTGTAACTCTAATTTAGGCTTCTTAAATTATTTGATCATTGCTTTTTTAATATCAGCCAAGATATAGTTCTGAGTACTGGAAAAATTCATAAACTAGGTCAAAGCGCGGTCTCTGAAAGAGGTGACTAGCTGCGCTCTTCTTGTATTTTGATCCATAATATTTTTAGCAGTCCAAACAACTTCGCATAAGAACCAAAAATGCTCTGGATCCTCTGATCCAGTTCCTTTAAATACTGGGAGTTTGATATCATCATTCACATGGGCCATAGAGGATCGAGGGGAGGGGGGAGGGGGGGAGGAGGAGGGGGGAGACTGGTAATAGGAGGAAGGGAACTTTCAGAGGCAGACTGACCTGCGACAGGACTACTCAGGCTAGGGTTACTTTCAGACTGCGAAGGGTTCTCAGGGATAATAGATCTTCGATGTGGAGTGATAGGAGGGTTTCTAACAAAAGGGGTTTCTTCAGATTCATATTCTTCTGGACTTACTGAGGTATAATCGATATTATAGCTTAGGGTATATGATTCGTGAGTTCTCTTGTATCTTTTACCATTGCGAAGCAAACCACCTTGCTCGTCCCAGTCACTTTCACTTCCAAATATAGGTTAGTAGCAATAAATATAGCAATCTGATTCGATAAGCAATATGCATTTCTCAGCCAAGAGCATTTTAATGTTTAGACTTAATGAATTCAGGTACTTACCCCTAGGTCCTTTGAAAAACTGTATTTCTGCTTCGCTGAAAGAAGTATGTGTGTCGATGGCAAACTCTGTCACAAATGCTTCAAGGGTTCGCGTTGTCTAGAAGTCAACAGCTCTTGATACCGCGTTGTCCACCCTTTTCAACAACGTAATTCTTTTCGAGGTCTAGGTAGGAAATTGATCTTCTTTGAAGTTTGTCTTTCTTTCTGTCAACCTGGATAACCACTGGTGCATTTCTATGTGGATACCACCAAAGAAAATTTCATAAATATAAAAAAAATGTACCTTTGCAAGAATTCGTCTGAGCTACGACGAGGATCCTTATTTTCTTGTTCAGCAAATTTTAGATAGGTATCTTCGATCCAGTCACCGATTTCTTTTATTGAAGGCCTCCAAAACATGTCCCTCTAGGTACAACGTAGATCCCTCTTGAAGTAGATACTGGTTCAGCCAGCAATGGAACCAATTTGTGGGTGCTTAGGGCAGACCCGGGTTCTATACTTTTATCTTCCAACCAACAAACAGACCCATAGTGTTGGCCCTTTCAGCAACAACCCGCGAGCAGGTTGCAGTCTCACCCAAAACAGCTATGGGGTGCCACAGAATCAGGTTTCTGTAGGAAAAAGAGGGATATTACTGTACCTCTAGTCTTAACAAAGAATAATCATGCACTATAGAGCTTCAATATTCACTTAAATAGCTTCGCAGTTTAGATAAACAGACAATTTCTTGCTTAACCCTTAACTGGGAATTCACATCGAAGTTAGTACTTAATAGTTTATCTTACTTATCATTCATCTATTTATCAAAAGCATAAAACATAACAAAACACAATATGAAAGAACCACCACAACACAAGATATACGTGGTTCACCCCCAGTGTAGGGGCTACATCCACAGAACTGCGTTTATATTCAACTCTTTACAAAACCACAATTCTGATCTACGCACTCAGCTGCAAATCTTCTGCGCACTCAGCTACAAAATATTTCTTACAAAAACCCTCTGCGCACTCAGCTACAGAGGTCATCCACGCACTCAGCTGGGACTTAGCCTTAACCACAAAAATAGCCTTAACCACAAAAATAGGCCTTAGCTTCTTCGCATCAAATCATCATACATAAAAATCGCCAAAAACCTCCTTTGACTCCTTTACATAAGTGCCTATTTATACAAGTGCACTATTACAATACCATGGGCTTAAACCATGGGCACCCAAAAACCATAAACCATGGGCACCCAAAAACCATAAACCATGGGCTTAAACCATGGGTTATTTACAAAAAGAGGGGCTTCGACCCAACCCCAAAACCCCTAAGACTATTTTGTGCCGCAACTCTGTTTACAAGCTTCGCACCAAAACCGCGGAGTTGCCAAAACTAAGGGCCTTTAAGGTCAGAGCCCCAACATTGGCAAGTTGAGAGTCTTCATTCGAAGTACCCAGAGAAGGGAGAGTGCAAGGATCCTTCAAATGCAAAGTACGAAAAGGAACCAAACTCAACGATGACAAAGATTTACGAAGACTAGAACCTATCATAAGAATGGGTGATGAACAATTAAAAGTTCCCAGCAATGAAGGATACATGACAACCCCCCAAATTCTCAATTGTCGGCTGAAAATGATCAATGACAGGGATAGTATCTCCTAATGATGATTTTGTACTAAAATCATCAAAATATCTCTCATCAATTGTGACAATATTCCCATCCAAAGGAAAAAAAACAGAAGAGAGACGACATGACCACTTGCATATTATAAATCCAGTTACATCCCAGTAAAATATTATAGTCGAGGTGAACATCAACCACCTCAACCTCGATCACTATGGTCTTCCCCCCCAATTGGACCTTAAGGGAAGGAAGTCTACCATGCGGCCGAAAAGATCTTCCATCAAACACATTCAACATGGTTCCATATTTTGACAATGTAGGAGAACCTAAGCCCTTCCAACAAGCTAAAGACATCACAGAAGCCACAGTGCCTTCATCAATCACTGTACACTTGATGGTGTTGTTCATATACTCTACATGCACTAAAAGAGACACATAGTAAGGAAAGTGAGGTTGGACTCCATGATTTTTGAATTTAATCGTTATGGAAGGATTCCCATCAACAACCCCAAGAGCAGACAATAAGGATTTCCTTTGGGAAGGGAAAGTCTGAAGAACTTCTAGAGAAGACATTGCACAAGGATTTTGGCCCAAATCCTCAAAAATGGAATAGTTCTGGGAGGCTTGGGCATTAGGATTGTGCCCCAAACACTTTAATACTCCCTTAGGAATGTGAGGTGAAAATTCAGTATTTTCACTAGGTTTATCAATACGCAAAGGAATCTCAGGTGGAGAAGGTTCTTTTCCTAGGTCAGGTTGTAATGTACCATAATCCTTAGCTCGCATCACAACATTTTCAGAAGACATCATGTTGATGCAACCATGTCCACTTACGGTGTTTGGCGGATTTTGACTCCCACCAGAAGCACTTCCAGGGTCCACAGTCCTTGAGTTCATATTTTTGTTTTATGGTAAAAAATCCATCAACATAGATGAGCTCTGTGCAATGAACTTTGAAACATCTTCCATACGAGGGCACAAGTGAGTGAGGTGATTTGCCCCGCAAAGCATGCATAGGGAGTTGACCTTATGTTTAGAATTCTTGTCCCCCCCAGCATTACTATCATTCTTGTCATCATTAGAATTTATGTTCCTATTCCCACCCTTCCAGTTGTTTATACCTTTCTTCTTATTCTTTCCAGGTTGTTGGTTACCCTTTTGGTTCGACGATTGCATGGAAAGTACATACATCATTTGAGTGGGATGAGATGAAGTCGTAGATTTTCCCAATGCAGGCTGGTTAATATACAAACTATTCATTTGATTTATAATAGAGTCTACAGGTTTAGCACTTGCAAAGCCAACAATGCCAATGTCATGTGGCCCAGGTTTGAACTTCGGATGTAATTGGATCGAGGTGCATTCAGAATAATCTCATACAAGATCCCAGACTAAGCATAAAGCAAGTCTAATTGATGAGCATGAAAGATAACATGTTCCTCATTCTGCCTCCATATGTGTAAACATCCTTCTCTATATATGGAAATAACGATTTGAGGAACCACTCCAAAAGAAACTCCAATGGAATGTGAGCCTTAATCAATCGCTTCCGTCTATGCCACTCTTGGATATAGTAAGATATATAGGTGGATTTATCCTGCTGAAATGTTGACAAGACTTTAGTACCGATGTCGTTATGTGCCCCCATGCAACTCTATGAACCACTTCGTCTCAGGACCTGTGAGGGTTCTTTGAAATAGTCGTAAATGAATAGAATCATGATTCAATGAATTCGAAGAACACCATAGGTGCAAAGTCATAACATTCTCACCATGGTCCTCACCAATATCACCTTCAAATTTTGGGATGTCTGAAGGAATCTTGGGAGGGAAAACAAGCCATGTCATATCATGAGACATCGGATCACTAGTCAATCTCGATAAGTCAGGAAAGTTTAAGGTCGCTAGGAAAGGGAGCCTAGGCTGTGGCATTTGGTTCCATGCTCCCAGATAAGGTTGGTTAAAATATTCTGATTATTGTATACTCCATGGCCTTGGCTAGTGGGATAGTATCCTCCTCCTGTTTGACCCATAAAAGGGTGCATGGGAATATTATAATTCGGAATACCTTTAGACTGGGGTGCTACAAAGCCATAGTTGTAAGAATGTGTTGCAGCTGCAACTGTTCTCCCCAAATTTCTTAAATTTTGGGCCCCTCCTCATGATTTAGCGTTTGTTTTTAGTCGTTCGATCCGTGAATTGATGTTGGTCATATTTTAACTTTGAATGATTATTGAAGGCTAATAACACTCGTTTTGGTTTTTGGGAGTGCGTGTGTTTCGAAGTTGTTTTGGGTCACAGATTTTAAGTTTGGGTTTTGATTTTTGAAGGGCTGCCGTTTCATAAACAGTTTTAAATGTTGTTGGATTTCAGAGTCTTAAACACTTGGCGTTTTATTTTTGATTGGAGGCTGTAGTCTTCTTTAGCTTCCACCGTTGCAGCTCCCAAAGCAACTAAGCGCCCGAAGCCCAAAACTATCCGCCAGCCTATGAGTCAGTCTTTTCTTTTCCACCGTTGCGGCTGGGAAAGTCTTATGGCTTCCGATGTCAAAATCCCTCTGATTTCCGATTGAGTTTCCCGCCCACCGTCACATGCCGGTAATATTTCTGCTTCCGCCGTTGCGGCTCCCAAAGTGGTTAAGCCTCCGATGTGTAAAGCGCTCCGCTCTCCGATGTGCATCGCGTGGCCGTATCTTTTCTTCTTCCGCTGTTGCGGCTAGGAAATCCATTTCGCGTCTGATGTCAATAACTTCTGACTTTTGATTAAAGCTTTTTCCCGCCCACGTCGCATGTCTTTAACCCATGTCCCTTCTGCCGTTGCGGATGGGCATAGCGTTTCAGCTTCCGATGCAAATGTCTTCTGACCTCCGATTGGATTGTCTCCCACCCGCGTTTCAGGTCATATCTCTTCCTGTCATTGATGGTTGATTTAGAACCCGTGGGTGGATAGAGTAGTGGTGCCGGCGTTTGTGAACCCTTGTGGCCGTAATGCAGTGCTTGGTTTCTCTTAATGCTTCCCCGTTTTAGTTGATACAATTTGAATACGGTCCCGATGAATGATGCACGTCGTTTGATTGCAGGTAGTTTCCGGAGATTGGTCAAACCACCGCGTCGCTAAGGAAGACAGACCGTTTGGTGGAGGTAGAGCCGAAACCAAAAAATTGTAAGATGGACAAACCAAATAAAAGACAAAATGAATGGTGACAAAGGAGCAGCTCTGAAAGGTCCGGCAGTTACTTAGCCAATCATGAGTATGCGTAGAAAAGTTAGAGGAATATGAAGCGGTGGGGAACTGAAAGGTCATTCATTTGGAGGGCAGCCCAAATAGTCTGCTGTTATAGTTTAAATACTGGAAAGTAGAACTTAGAAGGGGCTTTTTCCCTGGAAAATATTTGTAAACCATTTACTTGTAAGAGGAACTATTTTGTTTTACAATTAGAAAACTACAATTTTGCCTGTTGGAGAAAGTACGATGTGGAATGTATCAATGTGATTAAATGAGCAATGTTGAAGGGGAACTATTTAATTTTCAGCTATGTGTCATTAACTATGAGAGAGTTCTAATTTATTGAACATATGTTCTTGTTTGAATGTTCTTCAGTTTATTTTGTGATGTTTTCCACCATGAGTAACGGAGGTTGTTCATAGACAATTGGCTATCTGGTTGTTGAAATATCTTTAAACTGTTCATGTGTATTGAAAGAAGTATCGGCTATCTGTAAATTTTCATAATGCATGTACAAAATACATTACTCACAAATAAATGATAATCTTGCTTGCTAGCGATAGGTTAGGTAGTTAGTTTTAATCTCTTGCTATTTATGTGATTTAGATGCCTGTGAGCTTTAAGATGAGAGGTAACAACCTGCGCATCACATTGTGACTGCTCCTTGCATCTTTGTCATCCTACATTGTTATATAGGCACTTGCATTTCATAACTTAAGTCAAAAATACAAAAATACACGGTGGACCGGGCCGCAACCGGTAAAGTCTTTGTTTTGTTACTTGACCTACGGTAGCCGGACCGCAAACCGGATGGATTCCCTATACCAAACAATCATGGGCTAGTTGGAAACGTTGACTGGGGAGAATCCCTTGCTGCTGTGGCCTACGAATTTCCAGGCCTCAACAGTTTTTGGTGCTAGAAGGAGGGCCGCCAGTGCATGGCTGGCCGCGGAAACCCATTTTCCCGAGATTATTCCACCGGTAATAGTTCTGAAAGTAGTGGACTTCATAATCTGATTCCGGAAGAAAGAAATAGAGAACATCTATATTCTGTTGGCAACGAAGTTGTTAATGACCTGAGAAGACACACCTGGGCATAGGTAAAGAAGATTGGAGGGTTTCCAATTATCCCTGAATTGCCTAGGAGAGAATATAAAAGGAAAGACCGTCCTCTAGTAGAAGACTCAGTGCTGGTTGGAGACTGGGAAGAACTTGTGGAAACAGCCTTACAGGAAGTTGTACTACCTTTGAATCAAGAAGGCCCAGATACCCCTTACAGTTCTCTTGCTCATACTCCTATTGGTTCACCTCCTCACTCTCCACCCCTGCTCATGGCAGGCGTAAACACCAATCAACCACCCAACCCATCGAATCCACCACCTGCATGGAGAGCCAGATCGCCTTTAAAACTGACCCCTCCATTACATGCTTTACCTCAATCCTTTGAAAAGATGCTGCCCAAGTTCAACCCAAATGAAAAAATACTAGTTGCTGATCACTTGCAAAGTTTTTATTTGGAAATAGAAGGGTTGAGGGCTGGGGAATATGAAGATGTAGTTTGCATACTATTCCCGCATACCCTTAAAGGGGCTGCGGCCTCATGGTATTTTGGGTTGCCTGCTAACTCTATCCCTGATTGGAATACCTTCGAGAGAATTTTCAGAAGTAAGTATGCAACTCAAAAGACTCATGCAGCCCTCATGAAAGGACTGTGCGCCTTGAATAAAGAAAGAAAGGAGAAGGTGCACAGTTTTGCTCAAATATTTGCAGCATACCTCAAGAATTTTTCTGACGCTGAAAAACCTTCGGACAAGGTCCTGATTGAATATTACACCTCAGCCTTAGGCCCTGATTTGGCCATGTTTGCCAAAGGTAGGGCCAAGCCTACTTTGGCGAAAACTTATGAAGAGGCAAAAGTGGTGGAGGCTGAAAGAGAGAGTATTGAAGATTATCCTGAACATTTAGGAGAGAAAGGTGCGGGAAGGAAAGCCTTATTGTTTACTAAGCCTAAGGAAGAGAAATCACCAGATTTTGAAAATATGGCCAAAATGATGCAGAAGATTTCCAACAAAATCATAGACTTGGAGAAAGAGAAGGAAGCTCAAAAGTTTTATAATCCCTATTATAAGAAAAGAGAGGATCAGTCTCAACCTCCTCCGCACAATACATCATCTGACAGACGTAGGAATGGACAATTTTTGTACTTTCCACCAACAGCCACATTCTAAAAAGAATTGTCCTCAATGGATAAACTCGATGACGTTGGTCATGAATCAAATGTTGGATTCTAGATTAACAGAAGAGGGAGATGAAGAAAGAAAAGATAATTCTGCTTCTACTTCTACTAAAGAACAGGAAGAGGAAACCATGGCTTTGTGGAATTCTGTCTCATTATTTGATGCTGAAGAGGAAAAGAATCAAGGATACAAGGACGCCATGGAAACCAACATGGCAACAAGGAGCCAAGGGACGGTTAAAGAAGACAGTCTTATACTCCCAAAGATTAAGAGGCTGTAGAGAAATGTTAAGAAGAAATTTTAAAATAAATCCTTAGCCGATAAGATTCTAGAGTTCACTATTACCAGCCAAGATCCTAAGCAGAATAAAATGTTGCCCAAGCCAAATGAATAAAAGGTGGATGCTGGTGAACCTCACCCCATTGAACAGCAGATGGATTATGACATCGTAGAGGATTTAAAGAAGATAAAAGCAAATGTTCCACTATTTGAAATGTGCAAAGTGCCGCAGCAAAAAGAAAGACTATTGAAAGCACTAGAAGCATCGGATGAAAAGCTGCCCATTGACAACCAGCCTGAAGAGGAAGAAGAAATCAGAGAAACCAGTATTGGAGGTAAGTCTAAGAGAAAACACCCACCTTTTCTCCTCATGTTTGAAATTTTTAATCACAACGTGCATAATTGCCTGGTAGACTCAGGGGCGTCGGTCAATCTCATGCCAATATCTGTCTGTAAAAGGATAAATGGGCAGCCCAAGCCCTCAACTTGGAGAGTTGTCCAGTTGGACAGGACGGATGTAAAGGTAATGGGTGAAATGGAGGATGTCCTGATCCGCCTGTCATCAAATGATAAAGTATGCCAAGTCATTAATATCATGGTAGCAGATATACCCGACGCTTACGATCTTGTTTTGAGCAGAGATTGGTCAGCGAAAATGAATGGATATTTTGCCTCTGATTGGTCACATCTATGGTTTCCATACAAAGGAATTCCAAACCAGATTAAGATATTAAGGGAGCCTCACATGAAATACAACGTTACTCGACTCTAGGAAAAGAATGAACCTATGGATTCTGTCTTGGGAAACTATTTTATTGAGTTGGAACCTGGAAATTACCAAGCAAAAGAGGCCAGTAACACATCAGACACCCAGCCTGATCTCCTTCGATTTTCACAGGCTGATGAAATTGACTGTAAAATAGTAGACTTAGTAGTAGAAATATATTCGCATTCAATAGTTAGTGATTTTTGGACTTTGTTTTTTGATGGCTCTAAGACATTAGAAGGGTCAGGGGCCGGCTATGTCCTGATTGACCCCCAGAAGAATGAACATTTTCTTGCATGTAGATTATAATTTGAATGTATGAATAATATAGCTAAGTATGAAGCACTAGTGCAGGGCTTAAGGAAAGCGATTGAATTAAAGGTAAGTAATTTAAAAGTTTTTGGAGATTCAGAAATTATTGTGAAACAAATCCGAAATCAAATACATTGTGTTTCTCCTCACTTGAAGGCTTACCAAAATGAGGTATGGGACCTACTCAAATGCTTTGATGCATTCAATATTATTTCAATTCCAAGACTGAAAAACGCAGCAGCTGAATTATTAGCCACATCAGCCGCTAGGCTTGTACCCACTAATAATCGATGTTCTATTGAATTGTTGTTTAGACCCTCCATACCTGATATGATCACCAACCTAGAAGGGTTCGATGATGACCAACATATTATAGAATGTTTAACAAATGACGAAGTATTTAAAGGAGCAATTATAGATGATGAAGAACATCAAGCCGAGCTAAAGTATGATAATTTCATCCCTAAAGGAGTCAGAACGTTGGAAAGAATGTTTGATTTAAATGAAAATTTCAGAAGACCAGCCAACGTAAAGACCCACAGCTCATCTCTACAGTTCGAGTTGATAAATTTAGGGACTGAGGTGAATCCTAAATTTGTGAATCTTGGCAAATGTTGTTCACCAGCAGAAAGAGATAAGTTCGTCAGTCTATTTAAACAATATAAAGATGTTTTCGCCTGGACATATGAAGATTTGAAAACATACGATACCAGCATCATAAAGCATGTTGTCCCCATTAAAGCCGACATCAAGCCGTATCAGCAGCCTTTAAGAAAAATGCATCCAAAATTGGAACCGCTGATTCAGAGTGAAGTGAAGGAGTTATTGGACGCTAGAATCATTTTTAAAGTCAGACACTCTGAGTGGATATCAAATCTGGTACCAGTGAGGAAAAAATCTGGAGAAATCAGATTATGCGTGGATTTCAGAAATCTGAACCGCGCTTCAGATAAAGATAACTACCCGGTGCCACCCATGGAGCAATTGCTATAAATGGTATCAGGTTCTGAACTGTTTTCGTTATTGGACAGTTTCTCTGGCTACAATCAATTAATAGTAGCCGAGGAAGACAGATTGAAGACAACGTTCAGGACCAAATGGGGAACCTTTGCCTACATAAGGATTCCCTTTGGGCTTATAAATGCTGGAGCAATGTTTCAGAGAGCTATGGACATAGCTTTCCATGGATTGATTGGCCGAAGTGCTATAGTATACCTTGACGATATTACAATATTCTCGAAGAAAAGAGAAGAGCACGCATTTCACTTAAGGCATATTTTTGAACGCTGTCGGAAGTATGGCATCTCACTCAATCCTAAGAAGTGTGTGTTCGCTGTCCCAGAAGGCAAGTTGCTGGGTCACATAGTTTCGAAGAAAGGAATCTCTATAGATCCAGAAAGAGTTAAGGCCATTGAACAAATCCCCTTGCCCCATAATAAAAAAGGGATGCAATCATTCATGGGAACAATAAACTTCGTGCGAAGATTTGTGCCTGATTTCACTCAGATCGTTAAACCGCTGTAGCAGATGGTCAAGCAGAATGCACAATTCAAGTGGACTGAAATTGAGAAGAATGCATTCAGCAAAATTAAAAATGCTGTTGCACATGCACCCTCTTTGAAGAACCCAGATTTCGACAAAGACTTTATC
The DNA here is from genome assembly GCA_001517045.1 of Pseudotsuga menziesii. Classification (NCBI taxonomy): domain Eukaryota; kingdom Viridiplantae; phylum Streptophyta; class Pinopsida; order Pinales; family Pinaceae; genus Pseudotsuga; species Pseudotsuga menziesii. The sequence continues at coordinate 50,401 of LPNX011019056.1, read as the reverse complement.
CTGTATACCTTTGCATCCGATGATTCGCTAGCGGCTGTGCTTACGCAAAAGGAAGATGGGGGGGATGAATTCCCAATATCCTTCATGAGCACTGGTCTACAAGGGGCCGAATTAAATTACCCAGCCATTGATAAACAAGCTTACATAGTATTTAAAGCAGTAAAGCAATTCATACCTTATATTTTAAAAAATCGAACTAAGGTGATCATCCCCTACCCAGCTGTAAGAACCCTTCTTGTGCAGAAGGAGTTAGGAGAAAGGAGGGGCAACTAGGTAACAGCTCTTCAAGAGTACGAACTTGAATTCAAGCTAGCCGCTATAGTTAAAGGACAAGGGTTATGAAAATTGATGACTGGAAATGAAAAAAATGAAGAACATGCCTGGGAGGATGAAGCTGAATTACATTTAATGGATGTATGTCTTTTGTTTACAGCTCCCGAGTCTTGGTATAGAGATCTCGTGCATTACCTACAGGCAGGAATGTTGCCAGAACATTGGAATTCTAAGCAAAGAAGATCGCTGCGTCTTAAATCAACTTCCTATCAAATTGTTGAAGGAGTATTATTCAGAAAAAATTATGACGGAGTTCTTCTCAGATGCTTAGAGAAAGAAGATGCGAAGAAAGTAATGTCAGAATTGCATGACGGTCCTGCTGGGGGACATTATTCAGGGGATAATACAACCCACAAAATCCTCAGAGTCGGTTATTACTGTCCTACGCTCTTCAAAGATGCACACGCACATGTCAGGAAGTGTGATATTTTCCAAAGGTGTAGTGGGAGACAACCTAAAGCAGAAGCACCTCTAAATCCTGTGATGATCACGAAACCATTTGAGCAATGGGGGTTGCTGTCACGTCCCGGTCTTGGCCCCGTTACATTAGATGTATATGATGTATATATTGTAAATGATCATGGTGTGGAGCTAAAGACCAAGGCCCGCCATTGATCGGTAATGCTATGTTTTGGATTTAATTGTCACCGATTGAATATCGGGGCATGCGGCACATATTATGTTGGCCATTATGTAAATATGCATCATAATTAATTAATGGACACAACCAGCTACGACCGCGGCAACTAAATCGAATGGGGCATGATTTTCTAAGGATAAGGGGAGAGTGAAATATTTAACCTATGGGCCAATGGGGAAAAGCCAAATGCCTATGAGAAAACCCATCAAATTGTCAACTACCCTTCTTGTCTTTTTCCTCCAATCATTTATTTCTGCCAGAATGTGGTTGAGTTAGTTATTGCATGGAAGGGGAAGAGTATGGGAAACCAAATTCGAATTGGGCAGAGACCCATTTTTGAAAAACGTGTTTTGACTTCCTTGGCAAGGAAAATGTCCAAAAACGTATGCCATTCTGCCATACATCCACGTTTTTCATTTTCCTGTCCATTCTCCTTCACGTTGGGGGTTTTTGGCAGCAGCTAGAGTTTTTCCTGTGTGTTTGGATCACACGTTTTGGCTGTTGGCTTCATTTTTCCCAAGGATTGGAGGTCGTTTTTGTAATTCCAGGGCCTGGGTTGTCTTCCTCACGTTTTTGGAGCCGCTGGTGCATTTTTCCATTCACGTTTTTGTGATTTCATGTGTTTTCACCATGACTGTGAAGAGCCATCCATGTTTTTGGCTGTCTCACTGACTATTGGTCTCACGCACAGACTGTTTGGGACGTTTTTCCCTGCTGTGAGTTGTGCTCACTTATAAGCTACAGGACTGTGTGTCTTCCCCCACGCTGTGAGCCGTTTTTGCTGTTTCATTGGGGATGTGTAATTGATTTTCCTATTTAAGCTGTGATAGCTAAATTGGTTGCCTGAGTGCAATGGTTGGTCTTTGGACTGTGTGAGGAGTGAGGATTTTGGCTTGGTTGCTTGATAAACCTGGTGTTAGAAACCACACAGACAGAACTAGAGGGCTGGCCTTCTTCTCCATCACCCCTGAATAGCACTGGAAGGGAATGCAGGACCTGAGGGACTGTGTAGCAGAGAAGGGACTGATTCCTTGTGTTGGGTGTGGATGGGTGTCTTAGAGGTCAGGCTAGTTTTGGTGTGGGTGTTCTTGGCTCTGTAATGAGATCACCAGCTTAGCAATTTGCCTTCATCAACTCCTTAATGGCCTGATAAACCCAACTCTGTTGGCTTGGCTGTGTGTTTTTGTGTATCCTGGCTATGTGTAAGCCTGCTAGTTCCTTTATTCCTTGGAGAATCATGCCCAGCTCGGGGGTGGCAGCGTTGCTGAGAGATTGATGAGCACACCGGCCTATGGTTGGGTGGAACGTTGCAGCGACGTAGCTGGTTGCGGAGCAAAGATTTTATAAGATAAGTGATCTTGTGCATTTTACCTCTGCAATTCTATATTTACTGTTAATTAAATTGGAATGAACATGTTATACTGCAATGCATTCTCTCTTTCAGCATTTTGTTTTATGAAATTTTTAGCCTGTACATGTTCATGGGTGGTTAACCCGGTCGAGTTAAGCTTTTAGTCGCGTCCTCTTTGCCGGTCGGAGGCATGGGGACGTGACAGTTGGATATTATTGGAGAAATAAAACCAAATTCCTCCCTACAACACAAGTACATTCTAACCGCGACGAATTATTTCACTCGCTGGGTCGAAGCAGTACCGCTACGCAAAATAAATCAAGACGAAGTCATCAGCTTCCTGCAGGACCACATCATGACCAGGTTTGGAGTTCTAGTTTCGTTAGTTTTTGATAATGCTACGTACTTTTCATCAATTAAATTAACTGCTTTTTCTCATGATAAAGGGATAAAATTGCATTATTCTGCTAATTACTATCCACAAGGAAATGGCCTAGCTGAATCCACTAATAAAAATCTAATTAGAATTCTAAAGAAGACTGTAATAGAAAACCAGAGGAGTTGGCACTCAGCCCTACCAAATGCCCTTTGGGCCGACAGAGTCACCCCCAAGTCCGCGATAGGAGTGTCACCCTACACCCTTGTGTATGATAAAGAAGCCATTCTTCCCCCCAATATCATGCTACCGTCTTCCATTATAGCTCAAGAGTCTAGTGGGTTGGAGAATGAAGTTTTACAGATGAGGATATGCAATCTTATGAAAGTAGAAGAAGCTAGATCTAAAGCCAGAGAACGCTTTAAGCATCAGCAGGAGGTCGCAGCAAAGCTCGGTCTTTCTACTTATAAGTTGCAATATTTACAGGGTGGGGAAGAGAACTTGCCAGTAAATGGTTTGGTTCTCAAGCCTTATTTTTCTAGAGTTTCTTTGAGTTATTCTGCCTTATATATAAATAATCTGTTTGGCTGTCTTTTGAGTCATGTTTTTTAGTTTGTTTTAGTTTAGGTTTACTGATTTCAATAAAAGGAACGAACTTGCGGTTGCATGGGGAACATCAAGATTTTGGGAATGATAAACATTTTTGGGTATCAGACTATGTGTTGCTAATTGTCTAAAAAAACTTCTTCCAGTTTAGCAGTTTTCTCGAATAGTTCTGTGTGCATTGAAGTCCTGCTTAACCCCTGTGAAATAAACCGGATTCAAAAAGTCTGGAATACTATGTTGAGGCTCCATCCACTTCACACTTAAAATATTTTAAGGGGCGACAGCAGAGGACCCATGGAAAGGAGCAAGGTGAACAGTATATTAAATATAAATGATCCCATGTCAAGAAAAGAATGCCAAAAGGCAAATAAGAGTCAAAACTCCTATGAAAGCATCATACATCAAAACAAATGCTGAATCATAAGTACTAAATTGCTGAAAGTTCCTCTCCGTCCATGAGCTGAAACATGAAGCACACTGCTCACACTAAAGGACACTATGGGATAGAGGAGCCTGAATTAAAATTCAGAAAGAAAGGCATGCAGGAGGACTCCTATGAAAAGGGACAAAAATCCATAAGCACAAAAAGTGCTAAAGTGGCATGGGAATGAGGAACAAACGAATATTTTTGTTCACCATGTGCTACAATCCTGTGGTGTCCAAGCTATCAGCTACCTGAAGATAGAAGTAATAATGAAACTCATCCTCTGGCCTCAACAGAGTTATCTGGACTTGAAAATCTTGGTTTCCACTCTCCCAAATTGGACTATCATCAATGATTAAGGGTACACAGTCCTATCATTTGAGAAATCCAGATAGATGGAAGAATTCAATAGATGCATTTATTGTTAAACAGTCTGTCACCCAAAGAGCAATAGCCCAGAGATCTAGGTACACCAGGTAATCGCCAATTGTTGCAGCTGCAACTGTTCTCCCCAAATTTCTTAAATTTTGGGCCCCTCCTCATGATTTAGCGTTTGTTTTTAGTCGTTTGATCCTTGAATTGATGTTGGTCATATTTTAACTTTGAATGATTATTGAAGGCTAATAACACTCGTTTTGGTTTTCGGGAGTGCGTGTGTTTCGAAGTTGTTTTGGGTCGCAGATTTCAAGTTTGGGTTTTGATTTTTGAAGGGCTTCCGTTTCAGAAACAGTTTTAAATGTTGTTGGATTTTAGATTCTTAAACACTTGGCGTTTTATTTTTGATTGGAGGCTGTAGTATTCTTTAGCTTCCACGGTTGCGGCTCCCAAAGAAACTAAGCGCCCGAAGCCCAAAATGATCCACCAGCCTATGCGTCAGTCTTTTCTTTTCTGCCGTTGCGGCTGGGAAAGTCTTATGGCTTCCGATGTCAAAATCCCTCCAATTTTTGATTGAGTTTCCTGCCCACCGTCACATGCTGATAATCTTTCTGCTTCCGCCGTTGTGGCTCCCAAAGTGGTTAAGCCTCCGATGTGTAAAGCGCTCCGCTCTCCGATGTGCATCGCATGGCCGTATCTTTTCTTCTTCCGCTGTTGCGGCTAGGAAATCCATTTCGCGTCCAATGTCAATACCTTCTAACTTTTGATTAAAGCTTTTTCTCGCCCATGTCACGTGTCTTTAACCCGTGTCCCTTTCGTCGTTGCGGATGGGCAGAGCGTTTCAGCTTCCGATGCAAATGTCTTCCGACCTCCGATTGGATTGTCTCCCGCCCGCGTTTTAGGTCATATCTCTTCCTGTCACTGATGGTTTCTTTAGAACACGTGGGTGGACAGAGTAGTGGTGCCGGCGTTCGTGAACCCTTGTGGCCATAATGCAGTGCTTGGTTTCTCTTAATGCTTCCCCGTTTTATTTGATACAATTTGAATACGGTCTCGATGAATGATGCACGTCGTTTGATTGCAGGTAGTTTCCGGAGATTGGTCAAACCACCGTGTCGCTAAGGAAGACAGACCGTTTGGTGGAGGTAGAGCCGAAACCAACAAATCATAAGATGGAAAAACCAAAGAAAAGACAAAATGAATGGTGACAAAGGAGCAGCTTTGAATGGTCCGGCGGTTACTTAGCCAATCATGAGTATGCACAGAAAAGATAGAGGAATATGAAGTGGTGGGGAACTGAAAGGTCATTCGTTTGGAGGGCAGCCCAAACAGTCTGCTGTTGTAGTTTAAATACTAGAAATTAGAACTTAGAAGGGGCTTTTTCCCTGGAAAATATTTGTAAACCATTTGCTTGTAAGAGGAACTATTTCGTTTTACAATTAGAAAACTGCAAATTTTCCTGTTGGAGAAAGTACGATGTGGAATGTATCAATGTGATTAAATGATCAATGTTGAAGGGGAACTATTTCATTTTCATCTATGTGTCATTAACTGTGAGATCGTTCTAATTTCTTGAACATATGTTCCTGTTTGAATGTTCTTCAGTTTATTTTCTGATGTTTTCCACTATGAGTAACGGAGGTTGTTCATAGACAATTGGCTATCTGGTTGTTGAAATATCTTTAAACTGTTCATGTGTATTGAAAGAAGTATCAGCTATCTGTAACTTTTCATAATGCATGTACAAAATATATTACTCACAAATAAATGATAATCTTGCTCGCTAGTGATAGGTTAGGTAGTTAGTTTTAATCTCTTGTTGTTTATGTGATTTAGATGCCTGTGAGCTTTAAGACGAGAGGTAAGAACCTGCACATCACATTGTGACTGCTCCCTGCATCTTTGTCATCCTGCATTGTTAGATAGGCACTTGCATTTCATAACTTAAGTCAAAAATACGAAAATACACGGTGGACCGGGCCACAACCGGTAAAGCCTTTGTTTTTTTACTTGACCTATGGTAGCCGGACCGCAAACCGGATGGATTCCCTATACCAAACAGTCACGGGCTAGTTGGGAACGTTGAATGGGTAGAATCCCTTGCTGCTATGGCCTGCGAATTTCCAGGCCTCAACAGACTGATAAGTAAGTTGAGTCCCAAACCCATAATGTGGTGTATAAGGTGTTACATAAGGTGGTACATACCCTTATGACACATAAGGAGGCACACATCCTTGACACATTACAGTGTGAACAGATGTGGGAGCAACATGGCTAACAGTAGTACTCTGGCCTGAAGGACCATGTAAGTTAGAGACAGGATGTGTCGTTAGAAACGCATTTGAAGGAACAGGTGTCAAAGACGACGGAAGATGGGATGGAATATAACTTGTGCTCCCAATATTCACATGTCTAGTGTTACTTCCACAGATGGAAATACTAGCACTAGGCCTAGGTTGCGTGTGTGAGGATCCTCTGATTACAATAGTAGAAGGTTCAATATGAATACTACCAAACCTATCTGCTTGGAAAGGAATGGAATTTCCCCTAGGCATAGCACTAGGGTCAACACTAGATCCAACATTGAGTGTCAGACCGGTGTCAGGAAGGCCGAGCATGCCATATCTAAGGCTAGTGATAGAGGGTGTAGGATGAGTCTCATAGCTCAAAATATGTGAAAAATATCGGCGGTCTAAGTTTATACATTCTGGAAACTGTAATAATACATTATGTGACACCCTAACCTCAAAGTGATTGGGTTATTTTATATTCCCATATAAACATTCAGGCGTGTTATCTGCCCCAAGGGGGTGGAGAAGGAGGAGTCTTCGGGATCTCAAACGTATGACTCATGGTGAGATCTATGTGTGAATCAATGTGAGTACGGGTCTGCCCAGACTTTCTGATTCTCTCTCATAAAGGAGGAGGAGACATAGAAGGTAGAATACCTGCTAAACAAAGAGAACAGTGGATAGCCCCACCTGGATCCACTATGGCTCAACAAAAAAGAAAAATACTCAAACTAATTACGTACCCTAAAGCAATCTAGCGTACACAGAGCACACTCCTAAGAAAATTTACAGCCAAAATACAATAAAACCAAGGGGAGGATATGTAAGCTCCCGAATGCAGTAGGTATGTATCTTCTAGGAGATGCTTAAGACTCCCATACACTACAAGCAGAGGTGTGTAACCAATTATAGTGGCCCTCACTTTCAACGTGTAAAGAAACTATGCTTTTCAACCCCTACCTAGCCAGGACACTCGAAGAATAACCTCTGCAAGTACCCCCTGCAATACCTAGGTAAGGAAACTAAGGTCACCCCAATATAACCAATGCTCAAGTGAACAGTCATAAGATGAATCAACTGTATGGGCATGGTAGCAAAGCCCAAAGCTCAAAAGCACCAATCAGCACCTCAAAATCCCCCAAATACAAATACGATACTGGAAATATCTTCGACGCTCACAGAAAGTGGCCAGGGGATATCCCAACTGTGATCATGTAAGTTTCCTCATGCTTAACTCCTGTGTCATAGGATCCTCCTAAGAACACTAATTCTACCAAGGATTTCACTCTCTCACCTCGACAGACACCTACTTGTTTCATTTAGTAGTCTTGGAGAATTAACTAACAATGAACTATTCCAAGACTCTAAATCCTAACCTTGTTGATGTACCCTAACAATGAAAATGTGTAATTCATTTTAATTTAAGGATTGATTTAATTGGTTGTGATTATTCAAAGGGAAATGACCGTGCAACCAATGGTATTATGACTCGACAGTGAAATAAATGTGCACACTTAACAAACAATTCCAAGTGCAATGTTGTCTAAAAGAGAAAATGAGGCATGCCACTACATGAGATGCAGGTTTTTCCTTCAAATGATAATGAAATCATTCCTAAATGAAATCCTAACTATAAATTTAGTAAGAAAACCTAATGCAAGTATCATGCAAGTGCAAAATGAAACAATGCATAAATATGCCAAAAATATTTTGAAGTAAATGAGATGTAAAAGAAACAAAAATACTCTACAACTCTCAGACCCTACAACCACTCATAGATAGGATCCAAGCAAGGCACCAAGATAAAAAAAAGACCTATTTCACTAATCCAAAAACAAAAAGGAAAAATATGACAAGAACAACATCCATCAAAAGCAAAGCAAAAATAGTCTCTGGTCATAAACATAGGCAGTATACAAACACCAACAACATTCAGGAACACTCAACATCATTCAAAACTCACCCATCAATTTCCAATCATCCAAATAAAGCTCAAAATAGAGGCATACGTGACTGTTCTTAGAAAACCTATGTACATGCACGGGAATTGAGAATAAAATCGCGTGTATACACAACTGTGAAGAAAAAATTCATGTACAAGAAGAAAAAGAAGGTAAAACGATAAGCCAAGACCAAAATTACTTCAATCAGACACTAAAGGGTAAACCTGCTTCTAGACCTGACACATAAAATTAGAGCATAGAAAGAAATTCAAGCACATTGTGCACCCAATCCCCAAAGAAAAAACAAGGAACCTTCGTAGTCGAGTCGCCAATTCTGTTACGGACAGAAAATTCCTATGGCTTGGGGTGTACCACAACAGACTGAATGGCACCAAAAATCAATCCTTTCAAATATGGAAGAGGAATAAATACATATAACACTAAGGGATATGAATTGTACCTTATTCTATACGATTGATGTAGATCCTCGTTGAGCTTTTCCAACACGCTTGTATTCACAATTCGCTCTCAATAACATCAAATAAGACAAAAATGCTATATATTCAAGTTTTAGGCCTACTCTAGCATATATAATCAGTCATGTATAAACAAATAAATACATCCATGGATAAAATATTCATATTTATGCACATGTATTGGGTAGGAAACAAATATTTCTATTAATAAAAACAGAGATACAATAGGACAACCTCTGTCGGCACTTCTTCAAAACCAAAAATTGAGTCCTCTACCTGGGCCTCCACCACTTCAATCCTCCATCTCTCAATGGCAAGTTTTGAAAGCAAATGAAATCTTGGGAAGAGCAGCACTGTGTTCTCCAAAGGGACAAAGGGATGTAGACTCAAGCATAAACAAGTGAGGCAACAATGAACTATAGTTTCCTTTCTCTCCAATTTCTCCTCCTTCAATGTATCCAAGAGTTTCAATATATAGCACTCCAAATGGAAAATAAAGGGTCGATTCTAAGCATTCTCAAGGCATATGGAAGGCTAAGAGTCAAGTTATTTGGGAATCTATGAGGAAAACTCCAAAAATGTTTGGCGTTATGAACATTTCCTGATGTATGCTGGTTTTGGCTCAAAAAATGCATATACACGCGAGTATAGATTTAAAAGTCATGTATACACATAAACATGTGTTTTTGGGGGAATTTCTATGGACATCAAAGTATAACAAGAGCAAAGGGGGTCCAAGGAGCCTGCAAAGGGACATGGAAGGCCATAAAGATGTGATCAACCAGGTGTGGTAGAATCAGCTATAACAATATTCAAAAAAAAACTTTAGATCTTTTTTATAAAAGTGTATAGCAATTAAAAGATAAAGTACTCATATTTATTGTTTTGTGTGGGCTCCCTCTTGATCTCTACAACCTTGCTGAGATAGTTGGAGTCCTTTTTTATTCACTGCAACTTTAAACACTACAAAATATTACTGCATGTATTTGATAGTGAGTCTCTACATGGGAATAAGGATCCCGCCAAGCCAAGATAGAATTCTATTCTCCACTAAAGGAAATTTTCGTTTCGATCATTGTATTCCTTGAATGATTTCTTTTGAGAAGGTTCACCTCCTTCTACGGCGGTGGATGCATGAAGCCTTCCTTCTTTCTTCTTTCTTGCATAAAAATCTTTCAAAAAGTGGCCCTTATTTCCACAATAGAAGCATTCAACCTTTAATTTATCAAATTCCTTCTTAAATTTCTTATTCTTTTCATGAAATAATTTCTTGGGAGTGAATGGATTTCTCCCTTTCTTCATTCTTGTCATGAGGGAAAGATTCTCCTATTTAGTGCACACACCCTTGCTTTGGATTCTCTCTTCTTATTGGATGTAATCATGCCATAGTATTTTGAATTTGGATGCTCTTCTTTTCCATTTACCACTCCTAAGAAAGTTTCTAGTGAGGAAGGGATTCCATTGATGGTGGTTTGAAGTTCATCCTCATCCATCACCACACCGATGTTTACAATTTGTTATTTCACTTGCAAAATATTTATAAAGAATGATGCTACAGTATCATCATTCTCCATATTTGGGTTGCGCAACTTCTTCTTAAAATCCCTCTTTTGAGTGGGATCCTTCTTCTCATATAAATTCGTAATTGTTTCAAAACACTATTTATTCATCTTCAATGGTGTGATCACCGACATGACATTGTCCTTCACGGATTCATATATAATATTCTTTTCCCTTGATTGATTCTTACTGCAATTTATTCTTGCTACATTATTGGTAGGCTCCTCTACCACTAAAGTCACGAATGAATCAATATCATTCTCATCGATAAGATTCAACACTCTTTCCTTCCATGTGTTGAAATTGGAAGTACCTCCAAGGCAGTATTTCTGTCGAATGGAGATCGATGTCATGGCTACAATATTTTTTTCAAATCTTCAAGATATATGGAAGCTTAGATTGTTTCACACAACTAATCTCTTTCATTCCCTATGCTATGATACCATGTTGATGTTTTAGAAAAATCGGGTCTGCTTGAACTTTAAAACTTTTATGAAACAAGTTCAACACTTTATGAAACTTTAAATCAACCACATAAGAAAATTTATATCAGCCACATAATCAAGTTTATATCATCCATATATGAATATTTAAATCAGCCACATATCATTCTTTATATCAACAATATATGAATTCTCAAGAATAAATTAACCACATAAATCAATCACCATAAGAGACAAGATATAACCTGGGAAAACCCTCCAAACACAGAGGATGAAAAACCCAACAATTCTTTGAGTATGATAGATATGTTTGCATAAAATGGTTTATCGCAGATTTCCCAATAAGAGATATCACCATAGAAGTAGAGAAGAGAATCCTAGGTAACTCAAGATCATGACACAACAGGATTTGAACCAAAAATCCGACGAAAAGTACTTTTTTGTTAGATTACAATGATGAAAAGTATGATTTTGTTCGATCTATTTTTGTCGTCTTGAAGCAACGTCGAAAATACAAAATTTGTAAATTCGGTTAAGTGAAGACACTGTCGTCGGTTTTGCAATGATACAGTCATTAGTTTTGCGATGCTTAATTGTTGAATCTCTGACGAGGTTAACCTATTTTTTGAGATAGTATTAGGTTGATTTTTTCCAACAAAAAACTAGGTTAATATCATCGGATATTCTACGAAAGTTAAATTTGAAAATATATAAATTATAGAAACATTCCGACATGTTTTCTATAGAAGCGATGGATGGTTTGCAAAAATTATTTATTCCTCGACGGACGGTTTGAGGAATTGTTTTATTTTTTGATGGATGGTTTGCGGGATTATTTTTTCTTCAACAGATAGTTTGCGAAGTTTTTTTATTCTTCGACGAACTACCGTTTGTGAAAATAGTGATGTGTGGACCTTTATTTTTTAAGATTGTCGATAGTCTTCATTCATGAAGTTTGTGACAAAATTTCAAATAGAAATATTCCTGATCCAAACAAACAAAATCACCAATTGCTTGCTAGACTGTGGGATGCAGCAAAAAGAAGGGGTGATAGGAAATGTTATTATCCATGTAGTCAAAGCAGGGGATTCAAGAGGAGAAAAATATTGATTACAACAACCACAAAACATTTTAGGGAACATGGACATGCTGAGGGGGGGATTGAATATCATCCATTTGTAAGTTTAGCATTATAAAGTTTTATATATATTTTTCTTTGGTAATGGATGTATTATTTTAATATTTCCTATATTAACTTATATCTATTGATGTATTCATGTAATTATAAAGTAAAGACATCCTACGGCATACCGTCCAGAGGAAGTGCTTTCAGAAAAAGTATCGGAGGAACATGGAGTGCCTATGCTTAATGGAGAATAAGTGAATGATCATATTGAAGAAGATGATCATAATGGTAACGTAGTTGAAAATGATGGTACAAATACATTGATCCATGATTCATTTAATGTTATAATGGATGACGGTGATGACGATGATAATGAAAATATTGATGAATTTGATGATGTTCACGATATACCTCTTCTTGAGAAGGCATACGAACCCCTTTATGAAGGCTTCAAAAAAAATCTTCTCTTTGCTATATTATTGATAATGAACTTGAAGGTTATGAATGGTCTTTCAAACATATCAATCACATAGATGTTAAGGTATGATCATGATAATTTTTATCTGTATTCCTCTAATGATTGTATTGTTAAATCATAATTCAAATTAATGCGGATGAAGTGTGTTTCGTTAATACCATTTATATATTATATTAATTCTATTTTTATTTTTATTTGATGTAGCTTGATAGCGCCATCAAATATTTTACCTCGCACATATTGATATTTATCTTCCATCATGAAACAGATTGGAATGCATTATGAAGGAATTCTAAAATGCCCTGATGACCATGTTATATATTATAATTGACATGAATTTGCAACAAAATGTCTGGAATGTCATATAAGTATATATTGAACAGATCAAGTAACAACAAATGTTCATCGCAAGGTTCTTTGTTATATTACCATCATTCCACATTTGCAACGACTATTCAAGTGCAATAGCATAACGCACTTATGGATTTCCATGCAAGGAATAGAAGTCAATATGATGTTATTCGAATTCCTATAGATGGTTCTGCATTTAGAGATATGGAAGAAAAGTGGACTCACTTTAAATAAGAACCCCGTAATCTTAGGATTTCTTTGGCCGCATATGGTGTTAATCCATTTCCACATACGAGATTCATTTACACGGTGTGGCCTATTTTTGTTATCAATAATAACATTCCTCCATGGTTGTCAATAAAGAGGGAGCACATAATGTTGTCGATGATATTGTGTCTACAATTGTTTTATTTTTAATGTAGTTGTGGCATCTCATTTTTCGTATTTTGTTTCCTAATGTCATATATATATTTTTAATTTTACTCTTGTGCATGGTTTATATATCTTAATGGTTCTCATAATTATATATTTTATATGTACTTCAAATCAATAAGGTAAGTTCCAATTCAAATATATGAATGTATATATCAAACCTCTTATAGACGAGCTACTTAATATATGTAATGGAATCGGTATGTATGATGTATCTAGACCAATAAGGAAAAGAAAAATTCAATTCCATGCAATGGTTGTATGGACAATACATGATGCCCCAAGGTTAACCCATTTTTTTGGTTTGTAATTTTAAGTTCCACTTTAATTGCATTTAATTATATGAAGTGGTTAATATAGTTTATATATAATTATAATTGACATAGATATTCCATATCTATATATTGTAGGTCTTCAGACAAAGGAAAAATTTGCATGTCTAGTTTGTGGTCCTAAGATCAAATCTCATCACTCAAAAATATTAAGAAAGGAGGTGTTTGATGAGTATAAGCACTTTCTCTCTAAGAATCATAGGTATAGAACAACCGAAAAAAATCTTGGCCATATTTTCTTAGGAGGTTGGTTTCATATGTGGCATGGAAACATTTTTACGAGGTGCACATGGAGGGTTTAGTTGTTTTCATATGAGGAGAACCCATATGGAGGCGAAGTTTTGTGCCATTTAGGAGGGCTTTCAGCCCTAGGTAGCAAGAGACCATTTTGTTGCTTACGTTGAAGCTTGTGTTTGTCATGAGGTCGTTTAGGTTTAGGAACATCAAACCCAAATGAGATTTGCATCTCGAGTGCCATGGGACCACTTGGTGACTTACATTGAGGCTTTTGCTTGAATTGAGCTTTTTTCACCTTAGATATGGAGTGCTCCACATGTGGGTTTGACTAGTGATTAGTTAGGTTGCTTGAGATAGTTGTTTGTGGACCTTGTCCACTTTCCTATTGTTGGCCTCCCTTTCCTATTAAAGTCTTAGAGATGTGTGAGAGTTCATTAGGTCATTTATATCTTTAAGATGAACTTGTAATTGTACTTGCATTTATGCAACAAGGGAGGAAGGTTATAAGTTTTGTGAGAGGAAATTCCTAGAGAATATTTGAATTGATAGGGTTTCATTCATTGTGTGGAAAGGACCCAAGTCTTCTAGCTCTTTCTGTTGATTCTAACTTGTCATGGAGCCTTTGGTGTGGCTAAGATTTGCTATATATCTTGGTGGTATGTCTTGCTAACAATTTATACTGTTGGTTAGGGTTTGTCATCATTGGTGGATGGTCTAGGTAGGGTTTGGAGAGCATTGGAGAGTCCTAGCTTGTGATAAGCTTAAAGGACTAGCTTTTACCAAATTGGGATAAGTTTTTGGTATGTACTTGTAACTTCATGTTAATGTATGTACTTGTTGGTATGTACTCTTCATATAGGAAGAGTGATTTGCTGTTCAAAAATTGTGTACTCACAAATCTGTTTTTCAGCTTATTAGGGTTGTTTGGTATGCAAATTTGTCATGAGCAACTGCTATTTTTGTTTGGTGATTTGACAAACATATAAAAGCTGAGTGGCAGGGTTATTACTGTAATAAATATGTTCTAATTAAGTAGTTTTTCAGATCTGTTATATGTTGGGATTTGTACCCTGAGGGTTGGAACCATAGTTCTCTTGAGGTACAATTGTTCAGTGTTTATTTTCTTAAGTTGTTTTGTGTACTTGGTTGTACAGAAGTGAAATATATATTGTTGTACTTCATATTTTAGATTCATTCATAAGGCTGAAAGCTCACCCAAATATATTCGGGGAACCTCAAGTTTGAGGTGAAGTTTCTAAATTTGCATTAAGAAACAACTCTCAAAATTTCCACATGGTATTAAAGCTGATTTGTCTGGGATTGCTCTCTTAGTGAAGAGGAGTTAGGTGTTTTAGTTGTTTCATACCTGACAGAGGTGCTTGACCTATAATAGGTTGGATGTGAACTACTATTTTGATTTGGAATAAGTGTTTGGACCCTAGAAAGGTTTCCCTATTTGATTTGATTGTTGATTTTTCTTTGAGGTTGCTTCAGATTTGTAGGGATTATTACTTTGGGTTATAAAATTTGATCACTCACATTGTAGAGAAGAATATTAGCAACCAGATATATGATGTTTTGGGTGTATTATACCAGAGTGTGACTGTCCCTAGGAAGTTTCTCTTGAGAAACAAGCTTTCAACCATTTGTATGAGTGACATAGATACATTAATGGTCAACTACTTGGTTAGGATCACAGTGTTGAAAGATCACTTGGATTCCAAAGGGACAAAAGAGAAGCATGACAAGTTGGCTTCCATTATGTTGAATTGGTTTGATTGCTCTTTGAAATTTTTTGTACAAGTTGTTTGTGCTCATGAGGATTTACCTACTAACAAGCTTTGGAATAAGCTAAACTCTCGACCATTTGCACCCAAAAGCAGGAAATGGCGGAAAGGGTAGAAAGGGAGGTGACAAGAAATGCAACTCTCGAGGATCTTCCAAATTTAATTGTAAACCATGTTTCTCTATTAGAATTAGATACTGCAATAGATTGCAGATTGGATCACAGCTAAAAATTTGGCTGTTAAAAGAAACTTTAACCATTTACAAATGGATCACAAAATCTCATTTTTATTTCATTTCTTAGTTTGTTGATTATTCAGTATAATACATCCAACTTCTAAAGAGTGCCTAACAAAAATCAAGACTAGTCTTGATTTTCCTAAAATACTGAGTGTGCAATAAAAATATAATATCTAGAAATACCATCACAAACTAGAATGATAATTAGCAATTTCATACCTTAATTTTTCGCTCTTTTGCTTCAAATATCCTTTCCCTTTATTCTGTAACATCCCCGACCCTCCGACCGATGAAGAGGATGCTACCAAACCATCAAAAACCTCCGGGCAACTAGCCCCATGAACAAGAACAGGCATATAAAGCTGAAATAAAATGCTTAAAACATCAAATATACTAAGATGCATAAAACATACATGAATGCATAGTTACTCAACATATAGCGGAAGCAACATATACATTCCAGAATCAACATGTTCATCATGATTCATTAGACATTAGAGAGTAAAAGTAAATGCAAAAGCAAAATGGACAAGAACACTTATCTTATAAATATCTCATCCCGCAACCAGCTACGTCGTTGCAACGTTCCACCGAACCATAGGCCATCGTGCTCATCAATCTCTCAGCAACACTGCCGCCCCCGAGTTGGGCATGATTCCCCAAGGAATAAGGGTCAAAGCAGGCTAACACATATCCAAGGTTACACAAAATAGAGAAGTCAATGCAGTTGGGTTTTTCAAGCCGTCAAGGGCCTAGGAAAGGCTAAATGCTAAGCTGGTAGTCTCAATGGAGAACAAAGGATGCCCACTCTAGAGCTAGTCCTGACTTCTAAGACATCCACACACCCAACACTAGGAATCAGTCCTTTCTCTACTTCACAGTCCCTCAGGCCCTGACTTCCCTTTCCAATACTCTTCAAGGGTTGTGGAGAAGAAAGCCAGCAGTCTAACTCTGTCTGAGTGGCTCCCAAACACCAGGTTTCTCAAGCATACCCAGCCTCTAATCCCACTCTAAACAGTTCGAAGACCAACCACTGCATACCCGCAATAAAATAAGCTATTCACAGCTGGGACAAGGAAACGATATCTTGAGTCGTTCTTGGCCCTATTGTGGCCAAAATGACTCAATGTCAACCTACAGCAGCTCAAACCATGAAAGAAACCACAGAAAACCGCCAAATCATGGAAAGAACCACAGTCCTGGCTCAACAATGGAGTGATAGAAACATTACACAGTCTTAAAACAAGAGACAAGTCCAAAACCTCTGAGGGAGCGGGATCATGGGAGAGTGGAGTGAGTGGGAAGTCACTTCTCTACCCCCAATGATGTGAAGAGAAAGAGTTTGCTAGTGGATTAGGCACGTGGAAAAGGACTGACAGTCCTGCCACACCCACCACTACTCATCCATAACTTCTCCTAGACAACAGAAGTTTAAATGGGTGACCGACACATGGAAAACTCCTAATGACCCCCACGGGTTAGACAATCCCCCCCCTTAACCTTAGGAATCATGCCCTTTTCATTTAATGTTGCACCGTCATAGCTGGATGTAGGTTTATTTTAATTAATGTGCATATTTACATGATGCCAAAACTCTAAATGTGTTGGATAGCATGATATACCATCGGCAATGATCCCTATTGTCGAAACATACACAACCAAATCGATGGTGGGACTTTTGCATTTAGCTCCACACCATGATTAATTACAAAATATACATCATGTACCTTTTAATGCAAATGGGGTCAAAACTAGGGTATTACAATTCCCTCCCCCTTGGAATAACACCGTCCTCGGTGTTCCAACACATAGGAATGCATATACCATTTGCACATTCAAAATTTAAAAATTTTGCAGATCTATCCCATGTTCAATTATTTACTTTGAACTTTCAGGACCAAGCCCCTCGACTTCCACAAGCTTCTCCTACTAGTTCTCAGCTTTCGGCTCATCCCTAAGTCGAGGAACTTTGTGGCTGCTACCCTATTTATGTTCCCTCATTGGTCAGTCCCGGTGTAAATGATGTCCTCCGCATTTCCAACATTTCGCTGGCTGCTTCATCTTTACCTGCTCAATTTCCTTTGAGTCTTCATGCCTAGAACGTTTCTTAACGGATTGCTCCCAGAAGGATTTTTACCTTCTTTTGCAAACAAATAGAGTCTTGCAAAATCTGGTGGTTCATCTCATTCTGCCTTTTCTGTATCTTGAGCATCTCTCTAAGATTCTCTTGGGTCTTTGCAATTGTTTGAAGGAGACTTCCATCCAAGTCCAACAACTTTTGGTCTGCTTCCATGATCAATGTGCACCATTGGATTTCACTTTTCTCACTTGTGAAATGCATCATTGAAAGTCTATCAAACCAAGCATAATATAGGCATTAAAATCAGTCAATTAATTGCCCAATTGGCATGATAGTCCAAGTCTCATCAAGGAGAATTTCATACTTTTCATGCCTTCCCAATAGGCACATTAACTCATTCATGTCCATTCTTGGGCAGGGAATTAACTATTCCAGCATTCATAATTTACTTTAAGCAAATAAACACATTCTATATTCAGTCATACATGCATTCAACAATCCTTTGTTTTCATAATGCATAAGTATATATATATAATCAAAAGGCAAGAGAGAGCATTAAGAGTTTTTCCCCTCTCTATTTTTTTCCATCCTGGAACCCACAACATTACTATGGTTTTCATGATCTCCGGCTCTTTCACTTCACCGTGAGTGCTGGACCAATCCCTCTTGGTCATGACACTTAGTGTCTCCGGTCTATTTCAGACCTCTCAACCATGGATCCTCCCCACATGGTTTGTCTCGATTGCTAAGACCTTCATAGTCTTACTAGCACCTTTTTCATTATTGCTCATTCTGAGCTCTTCAAGACATTCACATGTCCACATGCACCCCTAGGATGCTCTCATAGTCCTCGCTCCCAGCGATACTTATATCCAAACATTGAATAGATTC
Source organism: Pseudotsuga menziesii (assembly GCA_001517045.1). Lineage (NCBI taxonomy): Eukaryota > Viridiplantae > Streptophyta > Pinopsida > Pinales > Pinaceae > Pseudotsuga > Pseudotsuga menziesii. The sequence goes on along the minus strand of LPNX011019056.1, from coordinate 31,631 downwards.
ACATGTTTAGTTTATTCTCATCGGTTTTTTTTTTAATCTCTAAAACAAAAGCTTAAAACATCATAACCAAATCATATACACGTGTATATTCATAAGCAAGATATTGCAAATAATTCAATACTTATCTATATTGTGCGTTTCCTCTCTAGTCCACAAGATCTTGCTTCGCTTTGCAAGCCTTGGGATTTCCTATGGACTTGGATGTTAGGTCAGCACGCAGGCTGCTTCACAACATCCTTATATATATATATGTGTGTGTGTGTGTGTGTGTGTGTGTGTGTATTTTCATATATATCAGGCACAGTCAAGCCAACCTTCAGTTGGGTTTATCAAACCATCAACAGATAGCCTGCACTTATATCAACAATACACTTATATCAACAATGCACTTATATCAACAACCAATCGTCAGCCAAGCCAACACAGTTGGGTTTATCAGGCCATCAACAATAACACATGCACTTATATCAACAATAAACAACCATTTCTAGGTTTCATTTCCAGTCGTGAGCTCTAATTCCATTTAGTGTACAACACCAGACTACATTTGTTTAGCCAGACAACACAAGCAATATAAGCAAACTCATCAGCATTATTGCTCTAAAACTGTAATCATACTTCACATCATTCATTATCAAGTATTGAGACACCAGGAGTGCGTCCAATCCCTAGGGTGTAATCAATATTGAAAACCCTTCCATGATCCGACATCGAAAAAGTGTGCACCATTTTTCGGTGTGTGCCATGTAGGCTGTATTCATACTCAAGCAATCGGTCATAATGGAAATAAAATCAAAACATGTTTTGCTTATGGAATTTTAACAATTTGACATGCATATTCTTACCTAGGGTCACATAACACTTATCCATTTACCGAGGCAGTATTCCTTCGTGAAGGAGGAGTGGGGGCTCCCTTCTCTTAGTTAATAGTCCCTCGGTTTGCCATCCCAACTCCTTTTTACATTTCATATCCACACATGTCTTACCGACATTATCTATACCATCTCACTCAACATGTAGTGTAAATGAGACATTTCCAAAATGTCCAATGGAGTTTCACCCGAAACCCATTTCCAAGATAAGGGAAAACCTCCCCATGAAGTTTGGCTCCTGCAGGTCACCACACATGATCTTCCTGCAATGTGTACCCCTGGTACATTTATCAAGTAGCCAAATAGTCAATCATTACCTGATAATACAATCCAAATTGATTGTTCCATAACCAAGCAATGACATTGGTAATTAAATTCAATAGGAATTTGCAACTCTGTTTACTACAAAAATTGATTTGCTTGGAAATGGGGTGACCCTCATTTGTGGGTCTCTTGTGAGCAGCACCACTATTCCCATTATAATTTATGCTTACTATCATAACATGAATACCTACTTACAATGCGTCCTCCTGACGCAATTCTATGAAAGCCAATAGTGATTAGTAGTTGTCAGCAATTTCTCAAATCTGAAATTCACAAATTCAAATTTGACAACTCATTATGCATACAAACTATTTTCATAGCCATGAGACTCTTCTCATGAGGTTTGGCTCTTTCACATGGTAGATTTCCGCCTTTGCCATGGTCTTACTCTCATTGCCATGCTCCAACAATCTACCTGAAACCTGAACTTCAATCAGCCAAACACTTGGTAAGTCTGGATGCATATAAAATTTTCATTGCTGCAACCATCATTGAAGCATTTTCAGAATTTATAAAATTCAAATACTTCCAGCTGTTAATCACATCAATATTACCAAAACCCATTTACTTCACACAATCATTATCATACTTTAAATTACAGGGTGCAGTCACATCATTTATGCAATTTTAAATGAATTGTTTAGATACTCCTTACTTCACAAGCGTATCATTGTACCACCTTGCTCCTCCATAGAGCATTTCCGGTAGCCAATCGATCATGACTACCCTCTTTGTGCACTTATTATCTTGCATTCATAATAGCTCTTGAAATGGTTCCAAAATTGTCATCAATTCATCATTTCAGCCATTAGTTATTCATAATATCACATGCACTATCTCGATGCATTCATGCAATGGATCACAACATTTGCACCCATACTTATGTATGCATGTCTGCAACATTTACTCATACTCTTCATATGCATCTATTCAATGCATAACCACAAGATTTATAAAATCTTTTAATGTATATCCACTCAATGCTACCTTGCATCGATTCAGGATTACTTGTGTATTCAAACATACCATACATGGCCTAACCATGACTACTTCATATTGGATGCATTACTCTAATCAAGATCATCGGTGCTTACTTTCTTGGGCTACTAAGCTCATAACAACATATATAGGCATAATACATTTCTGTATATGTAGCATAAATTTCAAATACCCACATGGTATGGGGCCTCTTGCTTTTACCACTCCATGCAATTGTCATAATTAAACTCTTACCTTCATGGGTCCTACTGACACCCTTGACATTACCAATGTGGTTGGTCCTTTGCAGGAGATTGCAGAATTTGCTCACCAACTTTTGATTCTAGACTTTTTGCCTTATCCCTTTCTCCATAGGGTTGCTAGTCACATTCGTCAGCATCAACAACATATTCAGCCATGTCCATGTTGTCGTTGGTTTTTCCACTAATGCCAACACCAATGCAATTATTAGCATTGGTGGCTCGTTATAATTGTATAATTCTCACTATTCTTACCAACATGTAATATCTTATGCATGCAAGGCATATCCTCATACATTTCATGTATAAAACATGTAATCATAATTAGCAGACATGGTTTAAGGAAATTTCTCTTTTCAAGTCCCTCATCCTTGCATGGAACTCCTCTTCCACACAACAACTGGTTTGACTTCATGGTCTTGCTACCTCTAGGCATGCAATTCTTGGATTTGTCCATATTGATAGTAGCACATTTTTCTTTCAAGCAATCACTAGCACTTTGCTGCTCCACACTCAAATTCTGGTAACTCTCCCTTGTTCCCTGTTGGATAAGCTTTCCAACGCCTATCCACATGCTTCATTCTGACCTCAGGTGTGAAAACCACACCACTTCAAAAATGATGCTTCTTACCAACTGTATTCTAGTCTGAAATGTCAACCTCAGCCACCTGGAATTTTCTTCCTTTTCAGCCCTGAAACTGCTAAAACATCCCATGAAAATTCACTAAAAAATTCACTGAAACACTAGCTAAGATTCACTAAAAATTCCACTGGAAAAACCCAAAATTTCTTTCTCCCTATCAGGTCTCTTTCCAACTAAGTTTCCGGCGTTTCGGCGGCCAAAAGCTCTAATTTTCTCTGCAGCTTGTTGGCGATTGGTTTGTCTATTTTCCTCTGCTGTGTCAGGTCTGTAGTGTTCTAACACTCCAAACTTTATCGATGATTGGGACCATTAAGTCTTATTGCATCGGCGGTCGGGTGCTCTATGATGGTGTCTAGTCATCTCAACTTCCGCAACAGTGTCCAACAAACCTTCTAGGGTTTTCACGAACCTTAATACCCCATCGGCCATCAGAAGGACTAACCTCTGTGCATCGATGATCCAATTCATTACATTCCCCTTCATTGTGGTCATCCAAACAGCAACCTACCTCCGATGTGTCGGAGATCGGCTACGCTATTTCATTGGACGATTAGTCTCTTAGGTGGCTGCAATGACGGTTCATCATCTGTTAACCTTTTCCGATCGGTGATCTGATCAACTAATAACTTTCGATCAGCAGCCGAAAGAACAACTACTATAGCATCGGAAGTCAGGTCCTCTATTCATCGAAGGTTTAGTCCTCTAGAATTCCGCAATGGTGGGCACACGAACCACTAATCTTTTCGACGTTCATTCTGTGACCAATACAACTAACTTCTGTCGATCGTCGATGAGTTCAACACTTAGATTTTTTTTTGAAATTTCTTCCTTGCATCGACTCTTCCTTCAGCTAATGATCACCAATCCACTTCACTAACCTCAGTAGCTTCATCTTCTATTCGTCGGTGATCCCATCCTCTATTCATCGGCGATCCCAACAACTAACCATCCCTATCACTGAAGATCTCATGCCTTAGAAAAATTTCAGAAAATTTTCCGCTTGTCTTCATGTCACATCGGCTGTCAGAACAACTTTTTTCTGCAGCATCGGTGGTCAGGGACTCTATCCATCAGAAGGATAGTCCACTAGCCAACTACAACGACGAATGCATAAACAACTAATCTCTTCTGATGTTCATTGGCAAGTTCATCATCTAGGCATCGGCGACTCAATCAACTAATCATCGCTGATCACCGATGATTTTATGACTTAGAAAAATTTTCAATTTTTTTTCTCTCTGCCATCGCTGTCGGCGGTCCAAACAGCTATCTGTCGCCAATCATTTTACTAACCTCCACTAACGTGTCATCGGCAATCCCTTCAACTTAGTGGCGTCGATCGTCAATGGTCAGCGTCGGGTGGTATTTCCTTAAAAGGGGTCAGCATATAGGTGACCTTCGACTGATCTGTTCCGCAACTGTGGCTCTGACTTCCACTATTCTCCACCAACGGCTGATGAACACATAGAAAAATTTCACAATTTTCCTTCCGCCGCCGGGTGAGCTTCAAACTACATGTTTTGCTATGTCGAAGGACCTTCTTACTTAGTCCTTCGATGAGCTAATGGCCGACGAATGCAAAACCTTTCCACAAACTTCTTCCTATTATCGTCCGTTGAGTGACCTTACAACTAAGTGATCCACTGCATCAAAAGAACTTCTCACTAAGTATTTTGATGGCTTGTGGTTCCAACACTTAAGCAAAATTTTTTTTTTTTTGAAGCTTAGAGTTTTCCTGATTTCTTCTAGGCAATAGGAAACCTGCCTCTGCTAACTGATCTTTCATGGCCCATTCAGGCCCATGCTGTAACCAGGGCCCTATCACTACATCTTCACGGACCATTCAGACCCATGCTGCAACCCTTGCTCTGATACCACACTATAACATCCCCGACCCTCCGACCAACAAAGAGGACGCTACCAAACCATGAAAAAAATCTGGTAAACTAGCCCCATGAACAAGAACAGGCATATAAAGCTGAAATAAAATGCTTAAAACATCAAATATACTAAGATGCATAAAACATACACGGATGCATAGTTACTCAACATACAGTGGAAGCAACATATACATTCCAACATCAACATGTTCATCATGATTCATTAGACATTAGACAGTAAAAGTAAATGCAGAAGAAAAATGGATAAGAACACTTATCTTATAAATATCTCGTCCCTTAACCAGCTATGTCACGGCAATGTTGCACCCAACCATAGGCCAGCGTGCTCATCAATCTCTCAACAACACTGCCACCCCCAAGCTGGGCATCAAAGGAATAAGGGTCAAAGCAGGCTTACACATAGCCAAGGTTACACAAAATAGCCAAGTCAACGTATTTGGTTTTTTCAAGCCGTCAAGGAGCTAGGAAAGGATAAATTCTAAGCTGGTGGTCTTAATGGAGATCAAAGGACGCCCACTCCAGAGCTAGTCCTGAATTTTAATACATCCAAACACCCAACACCAGGAATCAGTCCTTTCTCTGCTTCACAGTCCCTCAGGATTTGAATTCCCTTTCCAATACTCTTAAAGGGTTATGGAGAAGAAAGCTAGCAGTCTAAATCTGTCTGAGTGGCTCCCAAACACCAGGTTTCTCAAGCATACCCAGCCTCTAATCCCACTCTAAACAGTTCGAAGACCAACCATTGCATACTTGCAGTAAAACAAGATATTCACAGCTTGGACAGGGGAACCAAATCCTGAGTCATTCTTGGCCCTATCGTGGCCGAAATGACTCAATGTCAACCTACAACAACTCAAAATGTGAAAGAAACCACGGCCACGAACAATGGTGGAAAAACCACAGAAAACTGCCAAACTAGGGAAAGAACCACAGTATTGGCTCAACAATGGAGTGACAGAAACATTACACAGTCTCAAAACGTGAGAGAATTATGATTCTCAATCCTGGGTGGGAGAAAAACAGGTACGGAGACCACAATTCCGTGAGGGTAACACACATACACACAGTATGATAATACAAAAGGAAAATTGATCATCTTCACAGGCCGAGGAAAGAACATAGCTGATCTCACAGTGAAGAGCCACCGATACCTTTCACAGTCCAATAATGTAAACATGGTCAAACTCTTTGCATGAACGGAGGAAGAATAGAACAACTCGCTATGGGAGGAGAAAACGGGACCCCTACATGAGAGTGAGCAAGAACAAAACCTCTGAGGGAGTGGGATTGTGGGAGAATGGATTGAGTGGGAAGTCACTTCTCTGCCCCCAATGATGTGAAGAGGAAGAGTCCACTGGTGGAGTGCGCATGTGGGCAAGGACTGATAGTCCTGCCACACCCACCACTACTCAGCCATAACTACTCCCAGACAACAGAAGTTTAAATGGGTGATTGACACATGGAAAACTCCCAATGACCCCCATGGGTTAGACAATCCCCCCCCCTTAACCTTAGGAATCATGCCCTTTTCATTTAACCTTGCACCGTCATAGATGGGTGTAGGTTTATTTTAATTAATGTGCATATTTACATGATGCCAAAACTCTAATGTGCTGGATAGCACGACATACCATCGACAACGATCCCTATTGCCGAAACATACATAACCAAATCGATGGTGAGGCTTTTGCCTTTAGCTCCACACCACGATTAATTACAAAATATACATCATGTACCTTTTAATGCAAATGGGGTCAAAACCAGGGTATTACATATTCCTCTAGACAGAAAGATATACAAGTGTTAGGATTTAGGAACACAACTTTTAAAACATAATATTAATATGAAGGAGACTTCATCTGATTTCCAATACCATAAGATATCCATTAAATCCAACATATATTCTATACTACCGACAACTTCAATTCGTTCATTATATGACTTTATCCATGTTTACAGGGAAAACAATATGAGTACATACCATTTATCCAAGGAAGCATTGAATATTTAGGTTGTCCCTCCTCTCCTTCTCGTAACTTTTAGAAGGAGAAATCATTGAGGAAGGCATGATACAATTCTTTTAAGAGTTTCTTTATTTATGTGGCCTAGTCATTTTTGTTCTTTTAACTATGGGATACATTATCATCGTTCTTGTTTTAGTTGAGGATATAGATTTTGTTTTCATCCCCTCAAGGTTGTGTTTTCTCCACCCTCGATGCCTCCTTGGATAAATTGTTTGGGATCTTTATGTTCTCTGTGTGGTATTGCTACTTATGTCATCTTGGGATTGATGGTTCCATCCCTCCCCTTGGGAAATTTTTTGATACTTATGATCTCCACTCGTGTTTGGAATGACTTATTGTTAGGACTATGTACACGTTACCTTTGATTCACTATTGAATATCAAGGAATGCCTATTTTTCTTCTGAAAAAAAAAGTTACAAAGTATTAGCAAATGATTTTATTAAATATATTGAGATCTGTAAACTGATTCTTTAATATTTTGGGTGAGGAAACAAAATAAATTAAAAAATGTACACCTACAAATTTTTAAAAAAATGTAGTTTTATTTCAGATAAATTGGCTGAAGCATTCGCTATGGAACCATTTGATGTATATCTCGTGTTAAAGGACTATGTGATGAATTGTTATACTAGGAAATTATTGATATTGTTCAAGATAATGATGTCTCTATTATATCATGCTTATAAGTCTATCCAAGTTTTTTATGGTATTTTGCTCTTATTTGCCAAGTTTTTTTCAGCCATGGTGCAGGTAGAACCAAACAGGTATTTGTCATACCTTTCTTCTCGAGTGAGGGGAGTTTTGGAAGTATAAATGAAAGTGTTATATCCAGTAGATATACAAGGGCTAGATTAACTAGATGTTATAATATCAAAATAAAATTCAATAAACCTATGGAATGTTTTCTCACAGGAGGGGGGTTATGTTCCTATGATGATGAGACAATAGGAGACATAGAGGTGCCATTAAGGTACATATATATAGTGAAACAATGGGTACCTAGGGATCTTCCTCAACTCAACACTGATTTTTGTGTGGATGAGAAGATATATAGAATTGCACCGTCGTCATTACATGGATTGGGGTTTTTTTGCATGGATGGCATAAAGGTCAGTTACGACAGATGTAAAGAATTGATGGAGTATGTTGGACCCTCTCACAACTACAATGATTGGATGTGCCTGGTCCAATATACACTAAGTATGCATATATATGGGTTGTCAGCAAATTATTTACAACTGAAAGACAAAGATAAAAAATAAAAGAGTAACATTGTACATTGACGGAAGGCCAAAGAAAACTGTGAATATTGCGGAGTTTATAAATAGTACATAATTAGGTTGTATACTTAAGCAACCCAACTACATATTTGAGGGGCATGAAGGAAACTGTGTCTTTGTATGTGTCATTAAATCAATAGGTGTTGGGGAAGAGCTGCTTATTAATTACAATTTGAATCGAGTAGATACAAACATGGTTAGCATGGATATGGTACATCCAAAAATTTACCCAACATTTTATTAATTATTTTAACATATTTAGGATTGTTCATTAGCAGATAATTATAATTTTTTATTAAATTTCCTATGTTGACTTCGCAGGGAGGTGATGGAGGGAGTATCACCTCAGCAGCTGGTGAGAGGAGTACACAATCCGCGAGAAAACATGTATACATCAAAATGTTATGTTATTAAATTTTTTTAGTGAGTATTTTGGTTTTGTTAGGTAATTTTTAGTATGTTTTTTATGTAGGGCTCTATCAAGGGAACCTCCCTCACAGTCTATGTTACTAAACCTTCCTCAATGTGGCAGATATACATTGATATTTCCATTGTAAAAATTTAATATGTACAAACAAGTTTTTTGTTATGTTTTTTCAATAGTATATTCGATTCTTTTATATAATTTTATCTATATTTCATGAAAAGTGTTGATCGGGGAAGCCACTCAGAACTTTATCAAACAACTGCAACCCCGGTGAAACAAGTAAACCTAAATGTAATTCTACATTTTATGTACTTCAAAATTGTACACATATATAACATGTAGCATAATGATTATTGTGTTATGTATTTTTTTGTTTTTATGATTGTGTTCATTATGATAATGTTGTCTTCTTTTTTTGCAGGTGGATGATCAAGGAAAGTCCCCAGTTGTTGATCAGATAACTGCAGCCTCGAGGAAACAGGTAAACCTAAATGTAATTCTACATTTTAAATACTTAAAAATTGTACACATATAAAACATGTAGCTTAATGTTTATTTTTTATGTATTTTTTCGTTTTTATGATTGCGTTCACTACGATAATGGTGTATACTTTTTTTGCGGGTGGATGATCGGGGAAAGTACACAACTCTTGATCAAAGCACATCGTCATCTAGGAATCATGTAAACCTAGATGTAATTCTATGTATCTATCATGATAGACAATTTTTGTTAATATAATTTTTTGCATGAACTATTTCTTCAACAATTAAGCAATGTTTTATATATTTTTGTTACAAACAAATGATTCAGTTTATGAAACAACAACACACTAGTCCATGTATTTTGATGTCTATGAGTTGTTGAATGTTGCTGACATTGGTTCTTCTATAGACCCAATGAAGGTGCTAAAGAATACCCTGACAAAACTTCATGCGAAAATTCTTAGTCTGGCATTCACAATTTTGTAGACAGACGATATCAAAGCAAATGCTCAACTGTTGATCCAGAGATGTCAGGCCTTGAAAGTAGTTGTGAAATCATAATATGAATTCATTTAGAACTTTATAATTTTTAATTTTATATGATAGTGACCTTATAATTCATTGTTTTGTATTTATAGGAAATTCTGTGACCACACACTAGTGGTGAAGGCGGTGTTGGGCCCAATGAGAAAACCACTCCACGTACACCACATAGTGCACCCATGTTGTCAACTGAACATTCAAAAACATGTTTTGTGACACCCGAAGCCAGCATAGGGTGCATCCAATTCTGACCGACGCACAACAGATCGTGGAAAATAAAGGGTGGAAGAAAGGTCTAATACTAATGTTGATGTTGAAGAAACATTTCTTGGATCTTCCCATGTCACTAGCACTAGTTCAATAGTAACAACTTTTTTGGTGAACGAGGAACTCGTTCTAATAAATATAGAGAATATTTCAGGGTAATTATAGATTGTTCAATTTAGTTTTTATAATTTGTTTCTAATATACGATAAAATATTTTCTTTAAACTAATGATAGCATGATTATTTTACATGAAATGATGTATTTTATAAAAATTTAAATGATTTGACCTTGGAGATATTTGGGACCACCATCCGCACAAGGTGGGATAGACAGCCAAAAGATTTAAAGGATGATTTGACTAATCAGTTGGTTGGCCTGTTCGACAAAGATACCTTTGATGCAGTGAAGGTCCTAAAGAAGGTTGGACAACATATGAATATTGTCCGAGACCAATATAGGGTTCACCTAGAAAATAATCCCAGGTATGAGCACCCTCCGATGATTCCATCAAGGGAGTGGAAATCCCTAGTGGAAGATGGAAAAGAAAGGTCTCTGAGAAAATCAGGAAAGATAACACCAGGCACATGGAGGTATGCAATACACTCCACAATGTAATGGTAATCCTTATTATTAATAATTTTTATATCTAATTTGAAACATCGACTAATGTAATTCAACACTTGATTGGGATTTCAGACACATCAAAGAACACAAAGGAAAGACCAGATAAAATTGGTCAAAACAAGCTTGGTCCTGGCAATTATTCGAATTTAGCGGCACGATTTGTAAGTGTCAAAAACCTGATGCATCCAAATAATAAATAGAAAATTATTTTCATTTTATTCCGACGCAAAATGTAAAATTAATGACGTTATGCAAAAATGCAGGTCAACCGATTCAAAGAAGTGCCCACTCAGGAAGACTTGAAGCCTGGCTTCCAACATGAATTTGAAGCAGTTGTTGAATGCCGAAAAAGCTTGTCTGGGCATACACGGTCTTCTGGTGATCCATCTGGTGTATAGGTATATAAAAACTATATAGTTTAATGAAAATTTATTAATTCTCATGCAATGTATTCATTATAAAAAATTAACATAAACTATTTATTTTGTTTTGAGCAGGAAAGTAATAATCCCGTTAATGTTGAGGATGTACACCAACAAGTTGAATATCATGCTTCAATTCCTGGTAATGGATTTATTAATATGCTACTGTTTTGTATAGATAATTGTAGATGATGACCATTAATTGTAATTCTCCATAATTCAACTCCAAAGCATGTAGATGCAGGTAACACTATACATGTTGAGCATGGACAGGATAATGAATAACATGATGTGCCCACGCCAAGTAAAAAAAATGTCTTTGTAATGTTTTTTTTAAATGAATTACTTGTAATTATAAACAAAAATAAATTAATGCAACATTTTCACATTATTGCAACAATTTCGAGCCCCTTGTCGCAAGTTCAACCTAGTGAGAAATCTACTAGGGAGACTAATCAACAAATTCTGGAAGATGCGCTTATTGCTCATTATGTAAAGAGAAGAAAGGTAAAAAAGAAGTGACTGAAGAAATTTTGAGGAATTCATTTTTATAACACAATGTAGTGCATGGTTTTTTCTGCTATTTAAGGAATGAATGCTTTAATGAATGGTTTACCAAATGGTTTTATCTACTATTGACTATATGAATGGTTTAATGAATTTTTTTCTAGCTATTGAATGAATGAATGGTTTAATGAAAGTTTTTTCAGCTATTGAATGAATTAATTTGCAAGTATATGCATTGAGTTTGGGGAATTGGGAGTGATGTGAGGGGGGAGAGGGGTCATAAGAGGTTCCACCTTCACGTGGTTGGTCTTGTTTAGTATAGAATATTAAATTATTCTTGAAACAGAGAGGACATCAATGAATGGTAAGGAATTATACATTAAAAATAGTAATTTCTATAATTGCAGTGTTTAAATTTTACTATTGTTATTTGAATCATCCATTGGAACTTGTTACAGATAACCTTGGGAAACATTTCTATAGTTCAGAGGCAAAATTGGCATTTTGATGTGATCGATGGCCTTATATACATATTTTTGTGGTTCTCCATGTTTCCTCAAGTAATCTTTTATTACCAATTATTTTACTTGAATAGTATTGTAATTTACAATGTTAAATTATAAATGTTCATCAACAATAAAATGTTCTTTATTATTGTTATTTTAATCATTGAAACAAACTGCTCAAACTATATTTTTTTAGCTTCGTTTTGTTATTTTCATAAACATGCAAATATTTATTTGATGGTTCCTAACATGAAATCATTGCAATAGGAAAATATTTGTAGTATGTTGAATGATGTTTTGAAAGGTAAAGCAAAAGAATACAATGCGAAGCTCCACAATCAAGGTAAGTTGTACCCATTTTTTTTAAAATAGTATAAGCAAAATATTCATAATTATCATACATATTTTGCTTCAGTTAATTTAATTTGTATTCCATACTTTATCAATTTGTACCATTCATTGTTTCCTATAATTTTTACTTGCTTGAATTGATAATAGAAAATGTCAAATATGCTTAGAAATTATCAAATATTCTTAGAAGTCCAAAAACATGGAGAACATGTTTTGTTACCTGAAAATGTTAGGTTCCTTGTTGTTGATTTTGAATGATTTTCATTGTAACACAATTGTTGTCAAAATAGTAGATACATTTTTCACATCTAATTAGATTACAGATACAAACCTAGGGTTTACCAAGATCTCTATATATGGTCAAAAGTGATCATATCAAAGAGATGCGAACTTTCCATGATCTATATAGCCAGAGGATGTAAAGTCACTTAATGGATTTGTTGTTTGTTCTTCATCCACATAATCACCAACATGGAATCTCCATAGACCTGAAATCAATGAAGACCTTTCACAAGTGATAAAGATATTCTCACAACAAAACCTCTCTCTTGGTCAATAAGGATAGAGATCTTGGTCCATTCACTATTTGTTTTTTTAAACAAAAACAGAGAGATAGAATATATAGGCCGGCAAAACAGCTGCCGGGTGCTTTTACATAGCTAAGCAGAGATTCATATATTCAGATCTGGTCTATATCCAGTAGATCTGTCTTATTATAGATGAGAAGCAGGATTACATAGTGCAGCCAAGAGAAGAGGCGGGAAGGTCTTCATTTCAGATCTAGCTTAGCTACAGCTTCTTCCAGCGCTGTTAGTCGGTTTCCAAAATCTCCATGGACATTGGCTTCGTCCTTAAACCCAGCTCGGACCTCAGCTTTGAAATTTTTCAGCTTACCAGCAGTTCCAGATTGTTCTTCTCGTAGCTTTCGGAGGTCAGCATTCAGCAAATCCCAAGCTTTGTTTGCTGCCTTGGCAGAGTCGTCCATTGATTTCTCAAACGCAGACATTCGACCTCGGATTCGTCTAAGTGAGGATTCGACTTCCTGGAGGCGCGATTCCACTGAGAGCCCTGAGGAGGATGAGCTTCCCGACGCCATGGTAAGGTAGAGACTAGCAGAAGATAACCTTCAGCGCATGAACAGCAGAGGGATTGGAGGCAGATCGATTCGGAAGAAGGGATGGGGGGGATAAATGGACCACGAAGGCCATCCCAGTCGCAGACAGCATGAGATCAAAATCGCGGGCAGATATTTCATCAGCAAAAACCAGTCAAAGGACTGAGAATCTAGGGGCAAAGCGTTCAGTCTGGCGATATAGGACGCATGATCCTGCTAGGGGACGTCCCATCTTGTTTCTTTGCAGTCCATAAGCAGGATTCCTCTGCATAACCCTACGCCCTCATTTGCTGCTTTATCTGCCTTACCATTCAGAGTTCTGAGGATATGGAAGAATCTAATTGAGTGGAAATATTCACAAAGGATCCTGATT
>LPNX011019056.1:4009-15648 GCA_001517045.1 Pseudotsuga menziesii | reverse complement strand
AGGAAATCCTCTTGCTGGATCCAAAGGGGGCTGAAGCGGAAGGGGATAGGGCCGAGGTTTGGGGCTAGAGCCAGATCAAGCAGAATGGGATTATGATCCGAGGTACACTGAGGAAGGATTTTGGACGAGGCCAAGAGACCAAGGGTAAGAAAGGAGGAGTGGACAAGGAACCTGTCAAGCCGGGCAGCCACATGACCCGGACCCGCTCTCTTATTCGACCAAGTGAACTTCCCTCTAGCTGGTTTGATGTCGAGGAGATCCCATCCGAGGATGATATCCTCCACCCATTCTCGAGAGGGATCCCTGACCAGCGATCCACCTTTTTTCTCACATGCAGCCAAGGTAACATTCAGGTCGCCAGCTACTATAATATTCTCAAGATGCTGATGATTGAGGAAAGATTCTAGATTTTGCCAACAATCTTTTTTTTTCGAGTGCAGAACAGGAACATAGAGGTTGAAAAGACTTACCAGTTTCCCCGAGGGTTTGTGAAGGAGTTTGGTAAAGATCCAGTGGAGATTATGGACCTCAGTTTCAAGAGAGTAGAGATTGGTGTCCCAGAAGGTTGCTATGCCTCCAGAGGCTCCTCTAGAGTTGATGGCTGTTCCAGTGCCTTTTTTCCAAAATTTATCCCCAGCTTGGAGGGCAGCAGCTTCCTCCATTTTTGTTTCCTGGACGAGCAGAATTTCAGGGTTGTGAATTCGAACCAGATCTTTCATAGCTTCTTCTTTTGATGAAGACCCTAAACCCCTGCAATTCCAGGAGATGTAGCGCATTAAAAACGGTGGGGGGGGGTGGCCCCTTTGGAGGCCGGGCCAGATCCTTTCTTTGATCTGGTGTTCATGAGTCCTTTCAGAGTTTTTTGTGATCCTTCGAGAATTTCTAAATAGGAGGCTTCTTCCCTCTGCTTCTTTTTTGACTTTCGACCTCGTGGATTTTTGAAATGGACCGTTGGTAGACTGCAAGAGGAGTCCCCTTCGTCTGACTCTTCATCACGATCTGTTTCTAGCAGAAGAGGATCTGCGTTGGAGTTTTTGAGAGGACTGGCTAGATCGGTAGGGGAGGTTTCCCTATGGTGAGGGATTTCCCCCAATTCCAATGGGTCTTCTATATGGGGCGCTGCCTCTTTTCCTTTATGTGAATCGCCGATCTGAGTTTCTGCTGGATCGCTGCTTTTTCCTGGATCTTCTTCCTGAATGACAATAGGAGTTGATTTGATAGCTTCCTGAAAGGAAGAGCTTGATGGAAGGTTTTGCATGATGCTTCCTGACTTTTTTTCATGATTTTTGTTGCTGGTTTTACCTTTTCTGACTTTTTGCCAGCCCTCTTCTTCATCACTGGCTTGGTTTTGGGGGCAGTTTCTCTGGAAATGGCCATGCTCGTGACAATGCCGGCACTTAAATCGGAGCTGCTCGTAATCCAGTTTTTGATAATGGTGCCAGTCTCCGACTTTCAACTTTACTGCTTCAGGAAGCCCAGCTTCCAGATCAACCTCCACACAAATCCTGGCGCATGAGTACTGCCCTTTGTTCTCTACTTTGTCTATGTATTTCCCAAGGGCATTCCCCACTTTTTCGAGGGTTTGAGAGTTCCAGCAGTGAACTGGAAGGTTTGGGAGTCTTACCCACACTGGCACTTCCTTTGGGACATCTACTTCAGCATTGAAGTCCGGAGTCCATTTGTTGAGGTACAGCCCTTGGGATCCCATGAAGTATGGCCCGTTTCTAAAGACTAGATCTCGGTCTTCTTTTGAGATGAATTCAAAGATGAAGAATCCTCGTCCCACCGGATAGCAGGTAACGCTGTTCTTGAGCTGAGGCCGCCAGTTCCTTTGTATCCAATCATCGGTGGTTTTCGAAGAGGGCCAGAGCCCCATGAACTGCCCTACCAGTCCCCGTTCAGCTAGGGCAAGGGCGATCTTGATAGGCTGATCAGTCGGGAGATCAATTTTCGGTATAGCATCCAGTTTCTTTATAAATTTTGGAATGGAGGGCGCAGCAGGTTTAAGCCCAGGAGCAGAGAGCTCTAGGAGGCTGAGAGCGCGGCTCAGAGGGAGCGCGTCATGGAGGCGAGTGTCCCAAAGATCCTCCATTCACTATTTGTTATAATCATGCTTTGTTCACTTTATCAAACACTCATAGTCCTAGAAATATGCTCATGGTCCACCCATATCCATTCATCTATGTTGTACTGAGTATTTCTCCTCATTGCAAGAGCAGGAATGGCTCCCTTGTGCCTATAGGGCACAAGGGTAGGTTCCTACTGTTGGAAAATAGGAAAGACAAAATGGAAATTCAAGTAAGTAGAACAGTAAATTAAACTAAGCTAATCTAGTGACAGAAACCAGAACTAATCTAAATCATAAGCAAGAGAAGAAATAAGAAGTGGAAGCTTTGTGAACCCCTCTATAGAAAACGGGTTAGGATTCTGTCTCCTTAAACCCTGCAAAACAAACCTAAGCTACCATGCAGAAACCTGCAAACAATGTTAAAAAAAAACTGTAAGAAACAATAGTTAGAAGTCAAAGCAATCTAAATAGCTAAGAAGCAAACAAAAAAAAGGTAAATATACCTTCTCTTAGTGGGTAATGGGACACCATGCCCTAGCTCCTAAAAGCCTCTCTCTCTTTGTTGGGGGAGCAATGGCTCAAATGGGAATGGATGTGGAAGAGAGGGAATGTGGGTGGTTTGAGAGGCAAAGGTCTCAAAGCATCAATGGGCAGCATAACAATAGGAGAGGGAGAAGTGTGTTGAGAGTGACCCCCCACCCTCCTTTTATAGTTTTTCCAAGGGATTTTAGGGTTTTAAGCCCTTGGTCAGGGCTTTAACCTGTTTTTTGGGCCTTTAGCCCCTTACGCCCTACCTTTAGCCCCTTTTTGAGGGATTTATCTCTAAGGGGGATATTTTGGGCTCTTTTTTGGGGTTTTCATCCCTTTTATTCATCCTTGGGCTCTTTTGGAGATGTGGGGGTCTAATGGAAGGTTTGATGGAGTGATATGGGGGTTGTGAGATGGTGTCCTTGGGTGGTGTAGGCCATAGAGAGATATGTGGGGGATTCTTGGGTTAACAGATTGCCCCCTGATGTGTGAGGGCAGGAGCTCAATGTATGGCTGATGGACATCATAGGATTTACCTTGTAGAGGTGGTACTTCTGGGGCTGGGGCATGGTGGCATTTGGTTTTTGTATTAATTTGGTTTCATCAATGGGTGAGATACAATAAATGTGTGACATGTATATGGATGAGGCGAGAATTCCCATGCTCATGACAATGTCAAAATAATCATTTGATCTATGCTCTAAAATACAAGATCTGATCATATACAATTGATGTTACCATGCTGGTTGCCTCTATGTGAGGCTGAATACAATACTGATCTGGCTCATTGGACCCATGGCATTCTCATGGAATGCTACATCTTCATGACTGGCGGTTTGTTGGATCTGGTACATAGCTGTGTGGACTCACTGATTGAGAGTTAGAGTCTCTGTGGTACAAGTATGCTGCATCAATCATAAAGGTATATCAAAGCACTGTTGGGGCTTCTGAACATTGTCTCCAACGCAACCCAGAAATCATAAGGGACATCACCTGTTTAGGTCCCTCGAGTAGACTCACCAATGTGCTAGAGTCGGGTGACATCTGGGGTCTTCGACCAAGTACTATGCGGAACAAACCCTGTATGAATCTCAATGGTGCGATGATGGAGTTGAATTNCTCTCAAGTGGTCCAAGGAACTCATCAATGATGTTAATGAAACCAAGGTATAGGGACCTATGGGTCTATCCTCTGGAATATGTGTGTTGGCATCGACAGAGGGAGACCTACCCCTAGTCAAGGTAATGCTGTTTCCTTGACTAGGAGCGTGAGATGGATAACCGAAAGGTGCGAAGCAATCTACGGACTGACTCACTGAATTGGGGGGGAGGGGAGGGAAGGGAAGGAACTAAATAGGTGCAGGGGGGGAGTGGGAGACTCAAAATTCCTTTGTTCAGAGTTTGATGGTAGGGTGGACTAGGCAACAAATGAAACTGACCCAAGGGAATGGGATCATAGCTGTAATACCGGGAATATCGCTGCAGATGGGAAATATTTGGAGGAGGTGGACACTTTTGATACTGATGGGATCCAAGGAAGACACATTATAGAGTACTCTGAACAAAGGTGACCCAATGTGGGGATGCTTCCAAACTCTTTTCTGTGGGGTGGTGTCTAGGGACACCGTTATGGTATGATCTCATGGATTTTTGGCGAGCCCGAGAAGGTAAATGATCGATGGTGCTTTCACTTTTAGAGAGTCTGAAAGCACGAAGAAGACTCCAGTGGGGGATCTTTTTCATTGGTAGTGTCCTGTGCCCGAAAAAGGATAAAAGTATACATAGGAGATCTCGCTCATCCTAGAGGGGATGAGAGACTTCTTTACCATTGGTAGTCCAATCAGGTCAAAAAAGGTTAAACCTATACTAACTGGACGGTCATTCAGATACCTTTACGAGCATGAACGGAACCAAGTTTGCTTGGCAATCTTTTCTTGATGAGGTGACTGGAAAAGAGCTTAACAACAACTGGTGGCGGGATTTTTCATAAAGTGCGGCCCCTCTACCCAAGAAAGCACAAAAGTATGAAGAGGGGTACAGTCTTGGCTTGAGTGTGCCAAGGAGGTCCTTTTCATGAGATGGTCTACATGGTCCATAAAAGGAGATAAATAAGACAATGTAGACACCCTTTCCTATACTTTAGCAAGCGGGAAAGGAAGCAGCTGCGCTTGGCGATCTTTTCATTGTTTTAAGGATTCAGAAAAGAGATTAAATGAAACTCTAGTATGGTCAACTGATTGTGGTGGCATAGGAAGTGCCCCATGTCGGGACAGTGGACAGAGGTCCAAAGGTCATCAATGTAGTATGGACGAAGCAGCAGGCTCTTAAACATACCAATACATGCGTGGGATATATTGCGGTAGAGGCCCGCGAGTCGGAGGGACAGAGGCACGCAAACCGAGGTGGCTCTCAGATAGAGGTCAGGAGAATGTGTGTGTGTGTTAATGTGGACAAACTTGACCACATGTGATGTGAGTGCAAGTCTGGGGGCATTTATATGCCAAATGCATGCAAGAAAAAAAATCGTTTTGTGGACAGTGGTCCAGAGGTCCGCGTAAGGTGCGGTGAATGGAAAAGACGAATATATGCTAAAAATACAAAATAAAAGCTAAAATTATAGTCCTTAACGGGCGGTGGCCTAAAACCTTGCATGAGTTGTGATCAGAAAGTGTGATGCAAGTATCGATCTGGAGACACTCGCATCATCATGTCATGGCTCGTAAATCGAGGTGACTGGTGGGAAATGGTCCCAAAATTTGTTTGTTAAATATGAGACAATGGTCTCATAAGGAGATAGAAATTTGGTCCCAGAGGTGTGAGCGATTTCTCGAATAGGTTTCGGGTGACTTTGAATTAGCAGCTGATGATGCTGCCCTGACTTGTGCTAAAAAATGTTTAAAAACAAGAAAAGAAAACGAAGCGACTCATTGGTGATGTTAAGCGTAAAATATCTTGAGGTAGAGCTCGTTGCGGGGGTTCTCCAAGAGTTTCCCATCTGAGTCAGCAAAGAGGTATGCCCCCTTGCCAATATGAAGGTCATTGGCAAGGTGGGGTGATGGAATCTTGTCATTTATGGGCAGAATCAATTCCATACTATGGTTTAAAGGGAATGGGGTAAAACCAGAGGTGGTCTTACAGATCTCTCCATCATCACGTAAGTGGTGCCAGGATAGATCGCGGGGATCTTCTTCGATCGACGAGATGAAAGGGAAACTGGTGCTAGAGACCATGTAAATGGTATTGGTTGTGGTATTTGTGGCATTTCCCCCAGTCTCTGTTGGAGGAAGAGGGGCAGGCCTGGAGACAAGAGGAGTATTTGATGGACCTGGAGGTAGGTGCAACATCATCTCAATTGGATGGACATGAGTCAACACATTCTAGGGCCTTAGAGGTAGGGTAGGTGGTTCAAGGTACCACACAGGATCTCCTAGTATGAAATCCTGTAGATTGCGAGTTTCCAAGACAGTCTTACTCATGATCCAGGATGGTAGGAGAAGGAAAAGGAAAAGAAAAAGGAAAAGGATCATGTTGATCGAGAATGAACCCCATTGTTTCCCTAGTAACTAAGGTTGAGGTTGCGGTTGCGGATGGAGTTGCAGCTATGGAAACAATGGAAGAGACATGTCTGATGGACCATCGATGATGGTGGAGACAAGAGGGTCTGTAGAACTGGACATCATGTAAATGGACATGGTGTTTGAAGAAGGAGGTGGGGGGTGAACTTCTTTGATCAAGGTGATCTTAGACTCAAGGGAATGTTGATGGAGGTTAGCGAGAGCCATTTGAAATTTAGGTAAGTCTTGGCAATGGTGGGAGTAATGTCCATACAAGCCACAAAGGGCGCAAGCATGGTTTGTTCTCAATGCCTTGTTCCTGACTACTAGCACAGTTGGGAGTTCAACCACGGGGATGTTTTCCTTCGTATCCATGGCATTCATATGCGTACGGATCATTGAGATTTCAGGGAAACTCTGATTTGGGTGGCACTGTTGTTCGTAGATGGCACAAGATGGGACTTATCATGGTTCTATGATGGATTTGGTGTTCTTGCCCCTAGCTCTTTTGGGTTGGGGTGGTGCAGATGTGGGTGCGGCGGTTGGCTTGTGCAGACCGGGTGGAGGGTGAGACTCAACCGCAATAGGTTGCACCAGGGTTAACACAACTTGGGGCATTGCTGGTTGAGCTGGTGGATCAAGATACCACACTGGGATCCCCAACGTAAAGTTGGGTAGGCTTAAGGTGACCGTGACCGGCTTGCTCATGAAACCAGGTGGGGGAAAGAGGAAGGGAATTGTGTGGATTGGATGAGCCCACATAAATCCTAGCTAGTTGCATGTGGGGGTGAAGTTGTGGTTGCAGCTGCACGTAATGTTGTTGTTGTAGGTGATGTTGCAGTTGTTGTTGGCATTGCGGCTACAGACAATGTTGTGGTTGTGGTTGGGGTTGCAGCTGTGGTTGCTATTTGGGTGCAACCATGCTTAATGAGACCATGCATAAGTCTATAGTTTGCTTTTGTGTCAGTGGTGGTGACACCAACGAGAAAGGAGTTGTCATGGTGGGATCAGTAAAAAACCCAGGGCTCACATTCAATGGTGGGAGGCTGGTGTGTTTTCAACCATAGTGTTGGTTGCAGGGATGATGTTAGTGTGTGCAGTCACCCCTTGTAGCTCAATGGTGGTGATAGTAGGGATAACATTGGTAGGTGTCGTTAACCCTTGTGGATCATGGTAGGTGAGATGGTCAACCATCACAATCTTCCATTCGTGGGGGAACATCATGAGGTGGAAATCAGTTGACACGACGGCTCGCATGGCATACATGTAACTCCTTCCAAGGAGGAGGTTGTAGTCCAGTTGAGCGTTGACGACTTCGATATCAATCAGGACTGTCACCCTAGCTAACATGATGGGGACATGGGAGAGGATTCCTTGGGCTTTAGTGGGATGTCCATCATAAGCCCGCAGATTCATGGAGGACAGTTGCAGATTTGGTGATCCAAGCTTATGCCAAACCAAGGTAGACATGACACACATGGATGCCCCCTCATCCATTATGCATTGGTGCACAACCAAGTTCCGGATGGATACCAGGATTTGGAAGGCAATAGTGGAGGGCATACACGACTCTTTGTTCTCTATGTAAAATTTCATTAGCTTGGAGTTAGAGGGGTCTACTACCCCTAGAGTGGCTAGTAAGGCTTTCCGTTGCATTGGGCATGTTTTAAGTACCTCAAAAGTGGACATGGCGGTTGGCATTTGGGCCAAATCATCCACAATGCTATAGCTAACTGTAGCTCTAGATGTGGCATTATTGGCAACTCTGTGTATGTGGGGGGCATGAAAATGGGGGTAACTAAAGAGGTAGGTTGACAGTATTAGACGTGGATGCTGCTGATTATTCACCAGGTTCAGTGGCGGTACCGTACTGATTTCGTCTAGTTTGCAAGTTGACCTCTTAAGTCGTCATGGCTAGTAGGTGATGAACACCTGTTCTGACCATGGGAGGTGCCCCTGGAGCATTGGGATTGGCTTGGGGAGGGGGTGTGGTTGCCACTAATCCTTGGACTGGCAGTGGGTTTTGAAGCACCATGGGGGGGGGTCCTTGAGGTATCATGTTAGGTTGTGGTTGGTTTGTAGCATTGGCAGCATGTTGGGCCTCGTTTCGAATGGCCTGCTTTGCACAACCCATGAAGCGACACTTGAATGTATAGTGCCGATAGACCTCACAGAGTGTGCATGGTTTGTTTGTGTGCAATGGGGTATTGCATCTTGGTGCATTTGGTCATGGGGGGTTCTGGGCTGGCAAATTTGCCGCAGCATTGTTGGGAGGATTCGGTTGTTGACCACCTCCCTACGGTTGGTTATTGCCTTGGTTGTGGGGCCGGTTATTCCTAGCTTTTCCTTGTTGATTGTTGGGGGCAGGCTGGTTGGGACGGTTTTTCTATGCAAACACCTGTCCCAACAGAGCGGGAGGAATGGGGGTGGGGGCTTGAACTTGTTGCATTGGTAGTGCATAGTATATTTGTGGGGGTGGTGGTGCCACAAATGTGGGAATTTTCCCCACATATTGTTGTGTTGGCCAAGCCATGGCCTGAGCCTGCTACGATGGCGTGGGTTGTGCATAAGAAGTTGATGCTCCAGACTGGGACATCATTCTAGCATAGTTCGGAGCTTGGTTTTGGTAAGCAACATTAGCAGTGTTGCTTGGTTGTGGTGCAATGGTAGGTGGTGTCGGTTGAGGCTATGGCTATTGGGAGACCGATCCTATGATGCCATCTGCAGCATGGGATGCCCACGGTGCATCACGGTAGGAGGTACTTGGACGAGGAGCATCTAGAATGATGGTTTACAATTATCTTAACCTGGCATAGATGAGGTCAAATTGTTGGGCCTTCAGTATGGCCTCTTCTTCAAATTGGGGATGTTTAGATGCGAAATCCTTTGCGATGGGTGGAAGCAAAGTCTTAAGGAACCAATCCAAGAAGATCCTATCATCAAGTTGGATTTTGCATAAGCTACGACGTCGCTGCGACTCGTGGATATGGTTAGTTATGTGAGTGGCAGTGCTTTGATGACAAGATAATAGGATTTCCACCCCCTCGTCATATCTGACATGGAGTTGTAAATACTGTAGGAACATGAAGGCTAGGGAGTTGAAGTTGGGATACTTGGCTTGTGGCAGCTCAATGTCCCATTTGGCCGTGGCACCTGTAAGGGTGCACTGAAATAGCCTCAACCTAATGGAGTCGTCTACAATGCTGTTGGACGAGCACCATAGATGGAATGTCATTATGTGGTTTTAGGGACATTCCCTGGCTTTGCCTTCAAACTTGGGGATGTCTGATGGCAGCTTAGTTGGCATAGGTGGCCAAAAATCTTGGTGGTGGATGGGGTCGTTTGTTAATCTAGCCAAATCAGGCAATTTTAGATGAGCCATGAAGGGAATATTTGATCCCAAGTTAATGTGGGATGGGGCTGCAATGGGGGTGGGGTTTGCAGGTTCATAATGCATTTGCACAGCTGGGGGTGCTTACGGTGGCACCATGGCGGATGGGCTGATGCCCCCAAGTGTTGTGGGTGGGATGGTATGGGTAGCGGGGGAATTTCCCCCATGTATGACAATAGGGGCAATGTAGGTGGACGCTGCACTGCCCCCCCATGTGGCAGGAAGGGCAGTGTGTGTGGAGGGGCCACTTCCCCCATGTGTTACCACTGGGCCAGCTTGGATGGTCACTATGGGTGATGGCATTTGGCTAATGATAGTCTACATGACTATGCTTGGGCCACTTGCCAAGTTGTGGGTGACAGGTTGTGATGTGGACAAGGGTCCACTTGCTAAGGTTAGGCCGAAAAATGGATCCGGGTTTGCACTAGCCATGGGGCTTGATGGTGCGGTGTGGAGGTCTGGTTCAGACTAACACGGGTTTGAATCAAAATCAAAGGAAGTGCGGCCCTCTAATGGTGTGGGAGATCACTAAGAATGGCTTCGACGGTGTCGATCAAATGTTCCAAATGGTGGTGGTTCACCTCTTAGGTGTGAGGAAGATCGTGGAGGATCAATTGTGTTCACTTTTGTGTATGAAACTGGTGGGTATGATATTTGGAACCCGATTTCAATAGCTTCCTATTGGCTAAAAGTGGTCTCTTGGCCACCAAGACTGCCAGAAGACAGCGCTTGTCTTGTTCCTCACAGGTGCTTCTACTTAATCGGAAGGGGTCATTGCCCGTTTCACTTGGAAATTCCTCTCAATGGCCAGCTACTTTGGGGTTCTTGTGGTACTCCTCACAATGAGTTTCTGGGAAAACCCCAAGTACTTCCCATAGTTGAAGAAGTCAGGGACTTATGTCCTCAAAGGCTGCATAATTGATTGAACAAAGTGTAAATTTGGTAAATTTTGAGGCTTACTCAGTGTCATGAACTGAGTTGGGTTAATTATTCGGTATGGTGTGTTGGTTTGCTTTTTTTTTTTCTGGTATTTGGTTGCTGCAATATGGTTTATGAATTCATCATGGTAGATTTCATGTCAAGGTTTTGTATGCAAGCATAAACATAAATTTGTAAGCAAGTACAGTGATTAACCCTGGATGTTTGCTGGCCTAACTAGATGTCTACCTCATAGTAATATTCTTCTTCAACCAAGAGGAGGTGTTGGGCTCTCAACACAATGGGACTAAGCCCATATGTAGATCCTTAGGTCACCTCCTAGATGCTAGGTTGGTCAACAGGGAGGACGCTTAGCACCGTGAGAAGCCCTCCTTCCCTGCCCCCTCTACCTTCCAAGTCACCTGGTTTTAGTGGTTTGTGAAAAATACCATGGAGTGCCTAGATCTATACGAGCTTGCCCTTCATCGTATCCCAGAATACCCCGGAGGGTGATGACTGGGTAGAGGAGGAAGGGGGTAGAAATATGGTTATTTTTAAGTTATTTTTAGTTAGACTAGTTCATTTTATTAAGCCTTAATGGTTCATTTAACATTTACGCATTATTCATGAAATTATTTGTAGAAAATACAAACTGAAAATGAAAATGACCTGGAATGGTGGACAGAGGCGGCTGAGCTGCACTAACAGTCCTGTGAAACTAAAAATTACTGTCTATTAATCTTAAATTCAACTTCTGTGTGATAGGCTGCACATTTCTGACCAAATCTAGCGAGGGGGTCGCGAGATTTTTTTAGAAATGAGCAAGGGGGTTGCACAGAATGCAAAAACAACCGCAACTTGAGTTTCTGGGATGAATTCGCGCTTATCAGGGGATTAAGTGCGCCCTAGGTGCACCTATTTGCTCATTAAGAGCGCCCTAGTCTCACCTTTTGCCCCGATAAGAACGCCCTGCTCTAGAATGGGGTTTTTTGGTGAGACAGAGTCAGATCTGGCCGACAGTAACTAGTACTGAGGCCAGTCTGACTCGGTTTGGCCTAGCAGAGGCTTCGACGGTGGTTAAAACAAGAAATAAATAGGATTTAAGATAGATTTAACATAAGATTCCTGAAAAACTATGGCAAAAATTTTAAAAACTTAAAAATGAAAATTTTGGACCAGGG
>LPNX011019044.1:13152-43096 GCA_001517045.1 Pseudotsuga menziesii | reverse complement strand
ATGCACGCTTGTTGATCAAATTGGCATCCAAATTTATTATCAAATTTAAATTCTAAGAAACTGCTCGAAAGGGAAACTCAGTCGTGCAGTTTCAACAGGGTTTGGCCTAAAGGAAGTCAAAATAGCTTGAAACGTCGCGAAAGTTGGCGTGCATGTTTGTCTATCCAATATGCATCCAAACATATGATCAGGTTTAAATTCTAAGAATCTGGTCAAAGCTGAGACTGTATCATGCAGTTTTGTTAGGGTTTGGCTTAAAGATGGTGAAAATAGCTCTCAACATCGTGCAAGTTGGCATGCACTCTTGTTTTCCAAATGCGGATTTAAATCTATGATTAAATTTTAATTTTGAGAAATTAGTCAAACGTGAAAGTTCGTTGTGCGGTTTTGCTAAGGTTGGGCTTAAAGGGAGTGGAAATATTTTGGAATGTCTCAAAAGTTTGCATGCATGCTTGTTGATCAAATTGGCATCCAAATTTATTATCAAATTTAAATTCTAAGAAACTGCTCGAAAGGGAAACTCAGTCGTGCAGTTTCAACAGGGTCGGGCCTAAAGGAAGTCAAAATAGCTTGAAACGTCGCGAAAGTTGGCGTGCATGCTTGTCTATCCAATATGCATCCAAACATATGATCAGGTTTAAATTCTAAGAATCTCATCAAAGCTGAGACTGCATCATGCAGTTTTGTTAGGGTTTGGCTTAAAGATGGTGAAAATAGCTCTCAACATCGTGAAAGTTGGCATGCACTCTTATTTTCCAAATGCATATTTAAATCTATGATTAAATTTTAATTTTGAGAAATTAGTCAAACGTGAAACTTCGTTGTGCGGTTTTGCTAAGGATGGGCTTAAAGGGGGTGAAAATATTTTGGAATGTCTCAAAAGTTTGCATGCACGCTTGTTGATCAAGTTGGCATCCAAATTTATGATCAAATTTAAATTCTAAGAAACTGCTCGAAAGGGAAACTCCGTCGTGCGGTTTCAACAGGGTTGGGCCTAAAGGGGGTCAAAATAGATTGAAACATCACGAAAGTTGGCGTGCATGCTTGTCTATCTAATATGCATCCAAACCTATGATCAGGTTTAAATTCTAAGAATATGGTCAAAGCTGAGACTGCATCATGCATTTTTTTAGGGTTTGGTTTAAATATGGCAAAAATAGCTCTCAACATCGTGAAAGTTGGCATGCACTCTTATTTTCCAAATGCGGATTTAAATCTATGATTAAATTTTAATTTTGAGAAATTAGTCAAACGTGAAACTTCATTGTGCGGTTTTGCTAAGGTTGGGCTTAAAGGGAGTGAAAATATTTTGGAATGTCTCAAAAGTTTGCATGCACGCTTGTTGATCAAATTGGCATCCAAATTTATGATCAAATTTAAATTCTAAGAAACTGCTCGAAAGGGAAACTCCGTCGTGCGGTTTCAACAGGGTTGGGCCTAAAGGAAGTCAAAATAGCTTGAAACGTCGCGAAAGTTGGCGTGCATGCTTGTCTATCCAATATGCATCCAAACATATGATCAGGTTTAAAGTCTAAGAATCTGGTCAAAGCTGAGACAGCATTATGCAGTTTTGTTAGGGTTTGGCTTAAAGATGGTGAAAATAGCTCTCAACATCGTGAAAGTTGGCATGCACTCTTATTTTCCAAATGCGGATTTAAATCTATGATTAAATTTTAATTTTGAGAAATTAGTCAAACGTGAAACTTCGTTGTGCGGTTTTGCTAAGGTTGGACTTAAAGGGGGTGAAAATATTTTTGAATGTCTCAAAATTTTGCATGCACGCTTGTTGATCAAGTTGCATCCAAATTTATGATCAAATTTAAAATCTGAGAAACTGCTCGAAAGTGAAAAACTCCGTCGTGCGGTTTCAACAGGGTTGGGCTTAAAGGGGGTCAAAATAGATTGAAACGTCGTGAAAGTTGGCGTGCATGCTTGTCTATCCAATATGCATCCAAACATATGATCAGGTTTAAATTCTAAGAATCATGTGGTTTTGTTAGGGTTTGGCTTAAAGATGGCGAAAATAGCTCTCAACATCGTGAAAGTTGGCATGCACTCTTATTTTCCAAATCCGGATTTAAAGCTATGATTAAATTTTAATTTTGAGAAATTTGTTAAATGTGAAACTTCGTTGTGCTGATTTGCTAAGGTTGGGCTTGAAGGGGGTGAAAATATTTTTGAACGTCTCAAAAGCTTGCATGCACGCTTGTTGATCAAATTGGCATCCAAATTTATGATCAAATTTAAATTCTAAGAAACTACTCGAAAGGGAAACTTCGTCGTGCGGTTTCAACAGGGTTGGCCCTAAAGGGGGTCAAAATAGCTTGAAACGTCGTGAAAGCTGGCGTGCATGCTTACCTATCCAATATGCATCCAAACATATGATCAGGTTTTAATTCTAAGAATCTGGTTAAAGCCGAGACTACATCATGGAGTTTTGTTAGGGTTTGGCTTAAAGATGGCGAAAATAGCTCTCAACATCGTGAAAGTTGTTATGCACTCTTATTTTCCAAATGCAGATTTTAATCTATGATTAAATTTTAATTTTGAGAAATTAGTCAAACGTGAAACTTCGTTGTGCGGTTTTGCTAAGGTTGGGCTTAAAGGGGGTGAAAATATTTTTAATTGTCTCAAAAGTTTGCACGAACGCTTGTTGATCCAATTGGTATCCAAATTTATGATCAAATTTAAATTCTAAGAAACTGCTCGAAAGGGAAACTCCATCGTGCGGTTTCAACAGGGTTGCGATTAAAGGGGGTAAAAATAGCTTGAAACGTCGCGACAGTTGGCATGCATGCTTTTCTATCCAATATGCATTCAAACATATAATCAGGTTTATATTCTAAGAATCTGGTCAAAGCTGAGACTGCATCATGCAGTTTTGTTAGGGTTTGGCTTAAAGATGGCGAAAATAGCTCTCAAAATCGTGAAAGTTGGCATGCACTCTTATTTTCCAAATGCAGATTTGAATCTATGATTAAATTTTAATTTTGAGAAATTAGTCAAACGTGAAACTTCGTTGTGCGGTTTTGCTAAGGTTGGGCTTAAAGGAGGTGAAAATATTTTGGAATGTCTCAAACGTTTGCATGCATGCTTGTTGATCAAATTGGCATCCAAATTTATCATCAAATTTAAATTCTAAGAAACTGGTCGAAAGGGAAACTGCGTCATGCGTTTTCAACAGGGGTGGGCTTAAAGGGGGTCAAAATAGCTTGAAACGTCGTGAAAGTTGGCATGCATGCTTGTTTGTCCAATATGCATCCAAACATATGATCAGGTTTAAATTATAAGAATCTGGTCAAAGATGAGACTGCATCATGCAGTTTTTTTAGGGTTTGGGTTAAAGATGGCGAAAACAGCTCTCAACATCGTGAAAGTTGGCATGTACTCTTATTTTCCAAATGCGGATTTAAATCTATGATTAAATTTTAATTTTGGGAAATCAGTCAAAAGTGAAACTTCGTTGTGCGGTTTTGCTAAGGTTGGGCTTAAAGGGGGTGAAAATATTTTGGAATGTCTCAAAATTGTGCATGCACGCTTGTTGATCAAATTGGCATCCAAATTTATGATCAAATTTAAATTCTAAGAAACTGCTTGAAAGGGAAACTCCGTCATCCGGTTTCAACACGGTTGGGCCTAAAGGGGGTCAAAATGGCTTGAAACGTCGTGAAAGTTGGCATGCATGCTTGTCTAGCCAATACGCATACAAGCATATGATCAGGTTTAAATTCTAAGAATCTGGTCAAAGCTGAGACTGCATCATGCAGTTTTGTTAGCGTTCGGCTCAAAGATGGCGAAAATAGCTCTCAACATCATCAAAGTTGGCATGCACTCTTATTTTCCAAATGCGGATTTAAATTTATGATTAAATTTTAATTTCGAGAAATTAGTCAAACGTGAAACTTCGTTGTGCGGTTTTTCTAAGGTTGGGCTTAAAGGTGGTGAAAATATTTTGGAATGTCTCAAAAGTTTGCATGCACGCTTGTTGATCAAATTAACATCCAAATTTATGTTCAAATTTAAATTCTCAGAAACTGCTCGAAAGGGAAACTCCGTCGTGCGGATTCAACAGAGTTGGGCATAAAGGGGTTCAAAATGGCTTGAAACGTCGCGAAAGTTGGCATGCATGCTTGTCTATCCAATATGCATTCAAACATATGATCAGGTTTAAATTCTAAAAATCTTGTCAAAGCTGAGACTGCATCATGCAGTTTTGTTAGGGTTTGGCTTAAAGATGGCGAAAATAGCTCTCAATATCGTGAAAGTTGGCATGCACTCTTATTTTCCAAATGCGGATTTAAATCTATGATTAAATTTTAATTTTGAGAAATTAGTCAAACGTGAAACTTCGTTGTGCGGTTTCATTAAGGTTGGGCTTAAAGGGGGTGAAAATATTTTGGAATGTCTCAAAAGTTTGCATGCACGCTTGTTGATCAAATTTGCATCCAAATTTATGATCAAATTTAGATTCTAAGAAACTGCTCGAAAGGGAAACTCCGTCGTGCGGTTTCAACAGGGTTGGTCTTTTAAAGGGGGTCAAAATAGCTTGAAACGTCACAAAAGTTGGCATGCATGCTTGTCTATCCAATATGCATCTAAACATATGATCAGGTTTAAATTCTAAGAATCTGGTCAAAGCTGAGACTGCATCATGCAGTTTTGTTAGGGTTTGGCTTAAAGATGGAGAAAATAGCTCTCAACATCGTGAAAGTTGGCATGCACTCTTATTTTCCAAATGCGGATTTAGATCTATGGTTAAATTTTAATTTTGAGAAATTAGCTAAACATGAAACTTCGTTGTGCGGTGGTGCTAAGGTTGGGCTTAAAGGGGATGAAAATATTTTGGAATGTCTCAAAATTTTGCATGCACGCTTGTTGATGAAATTGGCATCAAAATTTATCATCAAATTTAAATTCTAAGAAACTGCTCGGAAGGGAAACTCCATCGTGCGGTTAAAACAGGGCTGGGCTTAAAAGGGGTCAAAATAGCTTGAAACGTCGCGAAAGTTGGCGTGCATGCTTGTCCATCCAATATGCATCCAAACATATGATCAGGTTTAAATTCTAAGAATCTGGTCAAAGCTGAGACTACATCATGCAGTTTTGTTAGGGTTTGGCTGAAAGATGGCGAAAATAGCTCTCAACATCGTGAAAGTTGGCATGGAAACTTTTTTTCTAAATGCGGATTTAAATCTATGATTAAATTTTAATTTTGAGAAATTAGTCAAACGTGAAACTTCGTTGTGTGGTTTTTCTAAGGTTGGGCTTAAAGCGGGTGAAAATATTTTGGAATGTCTCAAAAGTTTGCATGCACGGTTGTTGATCAAATTGGCATCCAAATTTATGTTCAGGTTAAAATTCTAAGAATCTGGTCAAAGCTGAGACTGCATCATGCAGTTTTGTTAGGGTTTGGCTTAAAGATGCCAAAAATAGCTCTCAACATCGTGAAAGTTGGCATGCACTCTTATTTTCCAAATGCGGATTTAAATCTATGATTAAATTTTAAATTTGAGAAATTAGTCAAACGTGAAACTTCGTTTTGCGGTTTTGCTAAGGTTGGGCTTAAAGGAGGTGAAAATATTTTAGAATGTCTCAAAACTTTGCATGCACGCTTGTTGATCAAATTTGCATCCAAATTTATGATCAAATTTAAATTATGAGAAACTGCTCGAAAGGGAAACTACGTCGTGCAGTTTCAACAGGCTTGGGCTTAAAGGGGGTCAAAATAGCTTGAAAGGTCGTGAAAGTTGGCGTGCATGATTGTCTATCCAATATGCATCCAAACATATGATCAGGTTTAAATTCTAAGAATCTGGTCAAAGCTGAGACTGCATCATGCAGTTTTGTTAGAGTTTGGCTTAAAGATGGCGAAAATAGCTCTCAACATCATGAAAGTTGGCATGCACTCTTATTTTCCAAATGCGGATTTAAATCTATGATTAAATTTTAATTTTGAGAAATTAGTCAAACGTGAAACTTCGTTGTGCGGTTTTGCTAAGGTTGGGCTTAAAGGGGGTGACAATATTTTGGAATGTCTCAAAAGTTTGCATGCACGCTTGTTGATCAAATTGGCATCCAAATTTTTGATCAAATTTAAATTCTCAGGAACTGCTCGAAAGGGAAACTCCGTCGTGCGGTTTCAAAATTGTTGGGCTTAAAGGGGGTCAAAATAGCATAAAACTTCGTGAAACTTGGCGTGCATGCTTGTCTATCCAATATGCATCAAAACATATGATCATGTTTAAATTTTAAGAATCTTGTCATAGCTGAGACTGCATCATGCAGTTTTGTTAGGGTTTGTCTTAAAGATGGCGAAAATAGCTCTCAACATTGTGAAAGTTGGCATGCACTCTTATTTTCCAAATGCGGATTTAAATCTATGATTAAATTTTAATTTTGAGAAATTAGTCAAACGTGAAACTTCGTTGTGCGGTTTTGCTAAGGTTGGGTTTAAAGGGGGTGAAAATATTTTGGAATGTCTCAAAAATGTGCATGCACGCTTGTTGATCAAATTGGCATCCAAATTTATGATCAAATTTAAATTCTAAGAAACTGCTTGAAAGGGAAACTCCGTCATCCGGTTTCAACACGGTTGGGCCTAAAGGGGGTCAAAATGGCTTGAAACGTCATGAAAGTTGGCATGCATGCTTGTCTAGCCAATACGCATACAAGCATATGATCAGGTTTAAATTCTAAGAATCTGGTCAAAGTTGAGACTGCATCATGCAGTTTTGTTAGCGTTCGGCTCAAAGATGGCGAAAATAGCTCTCAACATCATCAAAGTTGGCATGCACTCTTATTTTCCAAATGCGGATTTAAATCTATGATTAAATTTTAATTTTGAGAAATTAGTCAAACATGAAGCTTCGTTGTGCGGTTTTGCTAAGGTTGGGCTTAAAGGGGGTGAAAATATTTTGGAATGTCTCAAAAGTTTGCATGCACGCTTGTTGATCAAATTGGCATCCAAATTTATGATCAAATTTAAATTCTAAGAAACTGCTTGAAAGGGAAACTCCGTCATCCGGTTTCAACACGGTTGGGCCTAAAGGGGGTCAAAATGGCTTGAAACGTCATGAAAGTTGGCATGCATGCTTGTCTAGCCAATACGCATACAAGCATATGATCAGGTTTAAATTCTAAGAATCTGGTCAAAGCTGAGACTGCATCATGCAGTTTTGTTAGGGTTTGGCTTAAAGATGGCGAAAATAGCTCTCAACATCGTGAAAGTTGGCATGCACTCTTATTTTCCAAATGCAGATTTAAATCTATGATTAAATTTTACTTTTGAGAAATTAGCCAAACGTGAAACTTCGTTGTGCGGTTTTGATAAGGTTGGGCTTAAAGGGGGTGAAAATATTTTGGAATGTGTCAAAAGTTTGCATGCACGCTGGTTGATCAAATTGGTATCCAAATTTATGATCAAATCTAAATTCTGAGAAACTGCTCGAAAGGGAAACTCCGTCGTGCGGTTTCAACAGGGTTGGGCTTAAAGGGGGTCAAAATCGCTTGAAACGTCGCGAAAGTTAGCGTGCATCCTTGTCTATCCAATATGCATCCAAACATATGATCAGGTTTAAATTCTATGAATCTGGTCAAAGCTGAGACTGCATCATGCAGTTTTGTTAGGGTTTGGCTTAAAGATGGCGAAAATAGCTCTGAACATCGTGAAAGTTGGCATGCACTCTTATTTACCAAATGCAGATTTAAATATATGATTAAATTTTCATTTTCAGAATTTAGCCAAACGTGAAACTTCGTTGTGCAGTTTTGCTAAGGTTGGGCTTAAAGGGGGTGAAAATATTTTGGAATGTCTCAAAATTTTGCATGCACGCTTGTTGATCAAATTGGCATCCAAATTTATGATCAAATTTAAACTCTAAGAAACTGCTCGAAAGGAAAACTATGTCGTGCGGTTTCAACGGGGTTGGGCTTAAAGGGGGTCAAAATAGCTTGAAACATCATGAAACTTGACGTGCATGCTTGCCTATCCAATATGCATCCAAACATATGATCAGATTTAAATTCTAAGAATTTGGTCAAAGCTGAGACTCCATTATGCCGTTTTGTTAGGGTTTGGCTTAACGATGGCGAAAATAGCTCTCAACATCGTGAAAGTTGGCATGCACTCTTATCTTCCAAATGCGGTTTTAAATCTATGATTAAATTTTAGTTTTGAGAAATTAGTCAAACGTGAAACTTCATTGTGCGGCTTTGCTAAGGTTGGGCTTAAAGGGGGTGAAAATATTTTGGAATGTCTCAAAAGTTTGCATGCACGCTTGTTGATCAAATTGGCATCCAAATTTATCACCAAATTTAAACTCTAAGAAACTGCTCGAAAGGGAAACTCCGTCGTGCGGTTTCAACAGGGTTGGGCATAAAGGGGGTCAAAACAGCTTGAAACGTCGCAAAAGTTGGCGTTCATGCTTATCTATCCAATATGCATCCAAACATATGATCAGGTTTAAATTCTAAGAATCTGGTCAAAGCTGAGACTACATCATGCAGTTTTGTTAGGGTTTGGCTTAAAGATGGCGAAAATAGCTCTAAACATCGTGAAAGTTGGCATGCACTCTTATTTTCCAAATGCGGATTTAAATCTATGATTAAATTTTAATTTTCAGAAACTAGTCAAACGTGAAACTTCGTTGTGCGGTTTTGCTAAGGTTGGGCTTAAAAGGGGTGAAAATATTTTGGAATGTCTCGAAAATTTGCATGCATGCTTGTTGATCAAATTGGCATCCAAATTTATGAACAAATTTAAATTCTAAGAAACTGCTTGAAAGGGAAACTCCGTCGTGTGGTTTCAACGGGGTTGGGCTTAAAGGGGTTCAAAATAGCTTGAAACGTCGCGAAAGTTTGCGTGCAAGCTTGTCTATCCAATATGCATCCAAACATATGATGAGGTTTAAATTCTAAGAATCTGGTCAAAGCCGAGACTGCATCATGCAGTTTTGTTAGGGTTTGGATTAAAGATGGCGAAAATAGCTCTCAACATCGTGAAAGTTGGCATGCACTCTTATTTTCCAAATGCGGATTTAAATCTAAGATTAAATTTTAATTTTGAGAAATTAGTCAAACGTGAAACTTCGTTGTGCGGTTTTGCTAAGGTTGGGCTGAAAGGGGGTGAAAATATTTTGGAATGTCTCAAAAGTTTGCATGCACGCTTGTTGATCAAATTGGAATCCAAATTTATGATCAAATTTAAATTCTGAGAAACAGCTCGAAAGGGAAACTCTGTCGTGCGGTTTCAACAGGGTTGGGCTTAAAGGGGGTCAAAATAGCTTGAAACGTCGTGAAAGTTTGCGTACATGCTTGTCTACCCAATATGCATCCAAACATATGATCAGGTTTAAATTCTAAGAATCTGGTCAAAGCCGAGACTGCATCATGCAGTTTTGTTAGGGTTTGGCTTAAAGATGGCGAAAATAGCTCTCAACATCGTGAAAGTTGGCATGCACTCTTATTTTCCAAATGCGGATTTAAATCTATGATTAAATTTTAATTTTGAGAAATTAGTCAAACGTGAAACTTCGTTGTGCGTATTTGCTAAGGTTGGGCTTAAAGGGGGTGAAAATATTTTGGAATCTCTCAAAAGTTTGCAGGCACGCTTGTTGATCAAATTGGCATCCAAATTTATGATCAAATTTAAATTCTGAGAAACAGCTCGAAAGGGAAACTCTGTCGTGCGGTTTCAACAGGGTTGGGCTTAAAGGGGGTCAAAATAGCTTGAAACATCGCGAAAGTTGGCGTGCATGCTTATCTATCCAATATGCATCCAAACATATGATCAAGTTTAAATTCTAAGAATCTGGTCAAAGCTGAGACTGCATCATGCAGTTTTGTTAGGATTTGGCTTAAAGATGTCAAAAATAGCTCTCAACATCGTGAAGGTTGGCATGCACTCTTATTTTCCAAATGCAGATTTATATCTATGATTAAATTTTAATTTTGAGAAATTAGTCAAACGTGAAACTTCGTTGTGCGGTTTTGCTAAGTTTGGGCTTGAAGGGGGGGAAAATAGTTTGGAATGTCTCATTAGTTTGCATGCACGCTTGTTGATCAAATTGGCATCCAAATTTATGATCAAATTTAAATTCTAAGAAACTGCTCGAAAGGGAAACTCCGTCGTGCGGTTTCAACAGGGTTGGGCTTAAAGGGGGTGAAAATAGCTTGAAACGTCGTGAAAGTTGGCGTGCATGCATGTCTATCCAATATGCATCCAAACATATGATCAAGTTTAAATTCTAAGAATCTTGTCAAATGTGAGACTTCATCATGCAGTTTTGTTAGGGTTTGGCTTAAAGATGGCGAAAATAGCTCTCAACATCATGAAAGTTGGAATGCACTCTTATTTTCCAAATGCGGATTTAAATCTATGATTAAATTTTAATTTTGAGAAATTAGTCAAACGTGAAACTTCGTTGTGCGGTTTTGCTAAGGTTGGGCTTAAAGGGGGTGAAAATACTTTGGAATGTCTCAAAAGTTTGCATGCATGCTTGTTGATCAAATTGGCATCCAAATTTATGATCAAATTTAAATTCTAAGAATTTGCTCGAAAGGGAAAATCCGTCGTGCGGTTTCAACAGGGTTGGGCTTAAGGGGGGTCAAAATAGCTTGAAACGTCGCGAAAGTTGGCGTGCATGCTTGTCTATCCAATATGCATCCAAACATATGATCAGGTTTAAATTCTAAGAATCTGGTCAAAGGTGAGACTGCATCATGCAGTTTTGTGAGGGTTTGGGTTAAAGATGGCGAAAATAGCTCTCAACATCGTGAAAGTTGGCATGCACTCTTATTTTCCAAATGCAGATTTAAATCTATGATTAAATTTTAATTTTGAGAAATTAGTCAAACGTGAAACTTCGTTGTGCGGTTTTGCTAAGGTTGGGTTTAAAGGGGGTGAAAATACTTTGGAATGTCTCAACAGTTTGCATGCACACTTGTTGATCAAATTGGCATCCAAATTTATGATCAAATTTAAATTCTACGAAACTGCTCGAAAGGGAAACTCCGTCGTGCGGTTTCAACAGGGTTGGGCTTAAAGGGGGTCAAAATAGCTTGAAACATCACAAAAGTTGGCATGCATGCTTGTCTATCAAAGATGCATCCAAACATATGATCAAGTTTAAATTCTAAGAATCTGGTCAAAGCTGAGAATGCATCATGCAGTTTTGTTAGGGTTTGGCTTAAAGATAGCGAAAATAGCTTTCAACATCGTGAAAGTTGGCATGCACTCTTATTTTCCAAATGCGGATTTAAATCTATGATTAAATATTAATTTTGAGAAATTAGTCAAAAGTGAAACTTCGTTGTGCGGTTTTGCTAAGGTTGGGCTTAAAGGGGGTGAAAATATTTTGGAATGTCTCAAAAGTTTGCATGCATAGTTGTTGATCAAATTGGCATCCAAATTTATGATGAAATTTAAATTCTCAGAAAATGCTCGAAATGGAAACTCCGTCGTGCGGTTTCAACGGGGTTGGGCTTAAAGGGGGTGAAAATAGCTTGAAACGTCCGAAAGTTTCCGTGCATGCTTGTCTATCCAATATGCATCCAAAGAACTGATCAGGTTTAAATTTTGAGAATCTGGTCATAGTCGAGACTGCATCATTCAGTTTTGTTAGGATTTGGCTTAAAGATGGCGAAAATAGCTCTCAACATCGTGAAAGTTGGCATGCACTCTTGTTTTCCAAATGCGTATTTAAATCTATGATTTAATTTTAATTTTGAGAAATTAGTCAAACGTGAAACTTCGTTGTGCGGTTTTGCTAACGTTGGGCTTAAAGGGGGTGAAAATATTTTGGAATGTCTCAAAAGTTTGCATGCACGCTTGTTGATCAAATTGGCATCGAAATTTATGATCAAATTTAAATTCTAAGAAACTGCTCGAAAGGGAAACTCTGTCGTGCGGTTTCAACAGGGTTGGGCTTAAAGGGGGTCAAAATAGCTTGAAACGTCGTGAAAGTTGGCGTGCATGCTTGTCTATCCAATATGCATCCAAACATATGATCACGTTTAAATTCTAAGGATCTGGTCAAAGCTGAGACTGCATCATGCAGTTTTGTTAGGGTTTGGCTTAAAGATGGCGAAAATAGCTCTCAACATCGTGAAAGTTGGCATGCACTCTTATTTTCCAAATGCGGATTTAAATCTATGATTAAATTTTAATTTTGAGAACTTAGCCAAACGTGAAACTTCGTTGTGCGGTTTTGCTAAGGTTGGGCTTAAAGGGGGTGAAAATATTTTGGAATGTCTCAAAAGTTTGCATGCACGATTGTTGATCAAATTGGCATCCAAATTTATGATCAAATTTAAATTCTGAGAAACTGCTCGAAAGGGAAACTCCGCCGTGTGGTTTCAACAAGGTTGGGCTTAAAGGGGGTCAAAATAGCTTGAAACGTCGTGAAAGTTGGCATGCATGCTTATCTATCCAATATGCATCCAAACATATGATCAGGTTTAAATTCTAAGAATCTGGTCAAAGCCAAGACTGCATCATGCAGTTTTGTTAGGGTTTGGCTTAAAGATGGCGAAAATAGCTCTCAACATCGTGAAAGTTGGCATGCACTCTTATTTTCCAAATGCGGATTTAAATCTATGATTAAATTTTAATTTTGAGAAATTAATCAAACGTGAAACTTCGTTGTGCGATTCTGCTAAGGTTGGGCTTAAAGGGGGTGAAAATACTTTGGAATGTCTCAAAAGTTTGCATCCACTCTTGTTGATCAAATTGGCACCCCAATTTATGATCAAATTTAAATTCTGAGAAACTGCTCGAAAGGGAAACTCCGTCGTGCGGTTTGAACAGGGTTGGGATTAAAGGGGGTCAAAATATCTTGAAACGTCGCGAAAGTTGGCGTGCATGCTTGTCTATCCAATATGCATCCAAACATATGATCAGGTTTAAATTCTAAGAATCTTGTCAAAGATGAGACTACATTATGCAGTTTTGTTAAGGTTTGGCTTAAAGATCGCAAAAATAGCTCTCAACATCGTGAAAGTTGGCATGGACTCTTATTTTCCAAATGCGGATTTAAATCTATGATTAAATTTTAATTTTGAGAATTAGTCAAACGTGAAACTTCGTTGTGCGGTTTTGCTAAGGTTTGGCTTAAAGGGGGTGAAAATATTTTGGAATGTCTCAAAAGTTTGCATGCACTCTTGTTGATCAAATTCGCATCCAAATTTATGATCAAATTTAAATTCTAAGAAACTGCTCGAAAGGGAAACTCCGTCGTGCGGTTTCAACAGGGTTGGGATTAAAGGGGGTCAAAATAGCTTGAAACGTCGCGAAAGTTAGCGTGCATGCTTGTCTATCCAATATGCATCCAAACATATGATCAGGTTTAAATTCTAAGAATCTGGTCAAAGCTGAGACTGCATCATGCAGTTTTGTTAGGGTTTGGCTTAAAGATGGCGAAAATAGCTCTCAACATCGTGAAATTTCGCATGCACTCTTATTTTCCAAATGCGGATTTAAATCTATGATTAAATTTTAATTTTGAGAAATTAGTCAAACGTGAAACTTCGTTGTGCGTTTTTGCTAACGTTGGGCTTAAAGGGGGTGAAAATATTTTTGAATGTCTCTAAAGTTTGCATGCACGCTTGTTGATCAAATTGGCATCGAAATTTATGATCAAATTTAAATTCTAAGAAACTGCTCGAAAGGGAAACTCCGTCGTGCGGTTCCAACAGGGTTGGGCTTAGAGGGGGTCAAAATAGCTTGAAACGTCGTGAAAGTTGGCGTGCATGCTTGTCTATCCAATATGCATCCAAACATATGTTCAGGCTTAAATTCTAAGAATCTGGTCAAACCTGAGACTATATCATGCAGTTTTGTTAGGGTTTGGCTTAAAGATGGCAAAAATAGCTCTCAACATCGTGAAAGTTGGCATGCACTCTTATTTTCCAAATGCGGATTTAAATCTATGATTAAATTTTAATTTTGAGAAATTAGTCAAACGTGAAACTTCGTTGTGCGTTTTTGCTAACGTTGGGCTTAAAGGGGGTGAAAATATTTTTGAATGTCTCTAAAGTTTGCATGCACGCTTGTTGATCAAATTGGCATCGAAATTTATGATCAAATTTAAATTCTAAGAAACTGCTCGAAAGGGAAACTCCGTCGTGCGGTTCCAACAGGGTTGGGCTTAGAGGGGGTCAAAATAGCTTGAAACGTCGTGAAAGTTGGCGTGCATGCTTGTCTATCCAATATGCATCCAAACATATGTTCAGGCTTAAATTCTAAGAATCTGGTCAAACCTGAGACTATATCATGCAGTTTTGTTAGGGTTTGGCTTAAAGATGGCAAAAATAGCTCTCAACATCGTGAAAGTTGGCATGCACTCTTATTTTCCAAATGCGGATTTAAATCTATGATTAAATTTTAATTTTGAGAAATTAGTCAAACGTGAAACTTCATTGTGCAATTTTGCTAAGGTTGGTCTTAAACGAGGTGAAAATATTTTGGAATGTCTCAAAAGTCTACATGCACGCTTGTTGATCAAATTGGCATCCAAATTTATGATCAAATTTAAATTCAAAGAAACTGCTCGAAAGGGAAACTCCGTCGTGCGGTTTCAACAGGGTTGGCCTTAAAGGCGGTCAAAATAGCTTCAAACGTCACGAAAGGTGGCGTGCATGCTTGTCTATCCAATATGCATCAAAACATATGATCAGGTTTAAATTCTAAGAATCTAGTCAAAGCTGAGACTGCATCATGCAGTTTTGTTAGGATTTGGCTTAAAGATGGTGAAAATAGCTCTCAACATCATGAAAGTTGGCATGCACTCTTCTTTTCCAAATGCGGATTTAAATCTATGATTAAATTTTAATTTTGAGAAATTAGTCAAACGTGAAACTTCGTTGTGCCGTTTTGCTAAGGTTGGGCTTAAAGGGGGTGACAATATTTTGGAATATCTCAAAATTTTGCATGCACGCTTGTTGATCAAATTGGCATCCAAATTTATGATCAAATTTAAATTCTAAGAAACTGCTCGAAAGGGAAACTCCATCGTGCGGTTTCAACAGGGTTGGGCTTAAAGGGGGTCAAAATAGCTTGAAACGTCGTGAAAGTTGGCGTGTGTGCTTGTCTATCCAATATGCATCTAAACATATGACCAGGTTTAAATTCTAAGAATATGGTCAAAGCTGAGACTACATCATGTAGTTTTTTAGGGTTTCGCTTAAAGATGGCGAAAATAGCTCTCAACATCATGAAAGTTGGCATGCACTCTTATTTTCCAAATGCGGATTTAAATCTATGATTAAATTTTAATTTTGAGAAATTAGTCAAACGTGAAACTTCATTGTGCGATTTTGCTAAGGTTGGGCTTACAGGGGGTGACAATATTTTGGAATGTCTCAAAAATTTGCATGCACGCTTGTTGATCAAATTCGCATCCAAATTTATGATCAAATTTAAATTCTAAGAAATTGCTCGAAAGGGAAACTCCGTGGTGCGGTTTCAACAGTTTTGGGCTTAAAGGGGGTCAAAATAGCTTGAAACGTCATGAAAGTTGGCGTGCGTGCTTGTCTATCCAATATGCATCCAAACATATGATCAGGTTTAAATTCTAAGAATCTGGTCAAAGCTGAGACTGCATCATGCAGTTTTGTTGGGGTTTGGATTCAAGATGGCGAAAATAGCTCTCAAGATCATGAAAGTTGGCATGCACTCTTATTTTCCAAATGTGGATTTAAATCTATGATTAAATTTTAATTTTGAGAAATTACTCAAACGTGAAACTTCATTGTGCGGTTTAGCTAAGGTTGGGCTTAAAGGGGGTGAAAATATTTTGGAATGTCTCAAAAGTTTGCATGCACTTTTGTTGATCAAATTGGCATCTAAGAAACTGCTCGAAAGGGAAACTCCGTCGTGCGGTTTCAACAGGGTTGGGCTTAAAGGGGGTCAAAATAGCTTGAAACGTCGCGAAAGTTGGCGTGCATTCTTCTCTATCCAATATGCATCCAAACATATGATCAGGTTTAAATTCTAAGAATCTGGTAAAAGCTGAGACTGCATCATGCAGTTTTGTTAGGGTTTGTCTTAAAGATGGTGAAAATAGCTCTCAACATCGTGAAAGTTGGCATGCAATGTTATTTTCCAAATGCGGATTTAAATCTATGATTAAATTTTAATTTTGAGAAATTAGTCAAACGTGAAACTTCGTTGTGCGGTTTTGCTAAGGTTGGGCTTAAAGGGCGTGAAAATATTTTGGAATGTCTTAAAAGTTTGCATGCACTCTTGTTGATCAAATTGGCATCCAAATTTATGATCAAATTTAAATTCTAAGAAACTACTCGAAAGGGAAACTCATGACGAGGTTTAAATTCTAAGAATCTGGTCAAAGCTGAGACTGCATCATGCAGTTTTGATAGGGTTTGGCTTAAAGATGGAAAAAATAGCTCTCAACATCGTGAAAGTTGGCATGCACTGTTATTTTCCAAATGCGGATTTAAATCTATGATTAAATTTTAATTTTGAGAAATTAGTCAAACGTGAAACTTCGTTGTGCGGTTTTGCTAAGGTTGGGCTTAAAGGGGGTGACAATATTTTGGAATGTCTCAAAAGTTTGCATGCACGCTAGTAGATCAAATTGGCATCCGAATTTATGATCAAATTTAAATTCTAAGAAACTGCTCGAAAGGGAAACTCCGTCGTGCGGTTTCAACAGTGTTGGGCTTAAAGGGGGTCAAAATAGCTTGAAACGTCGTGAAAGTTGGCGTGCGTGCTTGTCTATCCAATATGCATCCAAACATATGATCAGGTTTAAATTCTAAGAATCTTGTCAAAGCTGAGACTGCATCATGCAGTTTTGTTAGGGTTTGGATTAAAGATGGCGAAAATAGCTCTCAATATCGTGAAAGTTGGCATACACACTTATTTTCCAAATGCGGATTTAAATCTATGATTAAATTTTAATTTTGAGAAATTAGTCGAGCGTGAAACTTCGATGTGCATTTTTGCT
The DNA here is from genome assembly GCA_001517045.1 of Pseudotsuga menziesii. NCBI lineage: Eukaryota > Viridiplantae > Streptophyta > Pinopsida > Pinales > Pinaceae > Pseudotsuga > Pseudotsuga menziesii. The sequence continues at coordinate 26,132 of LPNX011019044.1, read as the reverse complement.
AAGGTTGGGCTTAAAGGGGGTCACAATATTTTGGAATGTCTCAAAAGTTTGCATGCACGCTTGTTGATCAAATTGGCATCCAAATTTATGATCAAATTTAAATTCTGAGAAACTGCTCGAAAGGGAAACTCCGTCGTGCGGTTTCAACAGGGTTGAGCTTAAAGGGGGCAAAATAGCATGAAACGTCGCAAAAGTTGGCGTGCGTGCTTCTCTATCCAATATGCATCCAAACATATGATCAGGTTTAAATTCTAAGAATCTGGTCAAAGCTGAGACTGCATCATGTAGTTTTGTTAGGGTTTGGCTTAAAGATGGCAAAAATAGCTCTCAACATCGTGAATGTTGGCATGCACTCTTATTTTCCAAATGCGGATTTAAATCTATGATTAAATTTTAATTTTGAAAATTTAGTCAAACGTGAAACTTCGTTGTGCAGTTTTGCTAAGGTTGGGCTTAAAGGGGGTGACAATATTTTGGAATGTCTCAAAAGTTTGGATGCATGCTTGTTGATCAAATTGGCATCCAAATTTATGATCAAATTTAAATTCTAAGAAACTGCTCGAATGGGAAACTCTGTTGTGCGGTTTCAATAGGGTCGGGCTTAAAGGGTGTCAAAATAGCTTGAAACGTTGCGAAAGTTGGCGTGCTTTCTTGTCTATCCAATATGCATCCAAACATACGATCAGGTTTAAATTCTAAGAATCTGGTCAAAGCTGAGACTGCATCATGCAGTTTTCTTAGGGTTTGGCTTAAAGATGGCGAAAATAGCTCTCAACATCGTGAAAGTTGGCATGCACTCTTATTTTCCAAATGCGTATTTAAATCTATGATTAAATTTTAATTTTGAGAAATTAGTCGAACGTGAAACTTCATTGTGCTTTTTTGCTAAGGTTGGGCTTAAAGGGGGTGACAATATTTTGGAATGTCTCAAAAGTTTGCATGCACGCTTTTTTATCAAATTGGCATCCAAATTTATGATCAAATTTAAATTCTAAGAAACTGCTCGAAAGGGAAACTCCGTCGTGCGGTTTCAACAGGGTTGTGCTTAAGGGGGGTCAAAATAGCTTGAAACGTCGGAAAGTTGGTGTGCGTGCTTGTCTATCCAATATGCATCCAAACATATGATCAGGTTTAAATTCTAAGAATCTGGTCAAAGCTGACACTGCATCATGCAGTTTTGTTAGGGTTTGGCTTAAAGATGGCGAAAAAAGCTCTCAACATCGTGAAATTGGCATGCAGTCTTATTTTCCAAATGCGGATTTAAATCTATGATTAAATTTTAATTTTGAGAAACTAGTCAAACGTGAAACTTCGTTGTGCGGTTTTGCTAAGGTTGGGCTTAAAGTGGGTGAAAATATTTTGGAATGTCTCAAAAGTTTGCATGCACGCTTGTTGATCAAATTAGCATCCAAATTTATGATCAAATTTAAATTCTAAGAAACTGCTCGAAAGGGAAAGTCCTTCGTGCGGTCTCAACAGGGTTGGGCTTAAAGGGGTTCAAAATAGCTTGAAACGTCACGAAAGTTGGCGTGCATGCTTGTCTATCCAATATCCATCCAAACATATGATCAGGTTTAAATTCTAAGAATCTGGTCAAAGCTGAGACTGCATCATGCAGTTTTGTTAGGGTTTGGCTTAAAGATGGCGAAAATAGCTCTCAACATCGTGAAAGTTGGGATGCACTCTTATTCTCCAAATGCGGATTTAAATCTATGATTAAATTTTAATTTTGAGAAATTAGTCAAACGTGAAACTTCGTTGTGCGGTTTTGGTAAGGTTGGGCTTAAAGGGGGTGAAGATATTTTGGAATGTCTAAAAAAGTTTGCATGCACGCTTGTTGATCAAATTGGCATCCAAATTTATGATCAAATTTAAATTCTAAGAAACTGTTTGAAAGGGAAACTTCGTCATGCCGTTTCAACAGGGTTGGGCCTAAAGGGGGTCAAAATGGCTTGAAACGTCACGAAAGTTGGCGTGCATGCTTGTCTATCCAATATGCATCCAAACATATGATCAGGTTTAAATTCTAAGAATCTGGTCAAAGCTGAGACTGCATCATGGATTTTTGTTAGGGTTTGGCTTAAAGATGGCGAAAATAGCTCTCAACATCGTGAAAGTTGGCATGCACTCTTATTTTCCAAATGCGGATTTAAATCTATGATTAAATTTTAATTTTGGGAAATTAGTCAAACGTGAAGCTTCGTTGTAAGGTTTTGCTAAGGTTGGGCTTAAAGGGGGTGAAAATATTTTGGAATGTCTCAAAAGTTTGCATGCACGGATGTTGATCAAATTGTCATCCAAATTTATGATCAAATTTAAATTCTAAGAAACTGCTCGGAAGGGAAACTCCGTCATGCGGTTTCAACGGGGTTGGGCCTAAAGGGGGTCAAAATAGCTTGAAACGTCGTGAAAGTTGGCGTGCATGCTTGTATATCCAATATGCATCCAAACAATGATGAGGTTTAAATTCTAAGAATCTGGTCAAAGCTGAGATTGCATCATGTAGTTTTGTTAGGGTTTGGCTTAAAGATGGCGAAAATTGCTCTCAACATTGTGAAAGTTGGCATGCCCTCTTATTTTCCAAATGCGGATTTAAATCTATGATTAAATTTTAATTTTGAGAAATTAGTCAAACGTGAAACTTCGTTGTGCGGTTTTTCTAAGGTTGGGCTTAAAGGGGGTGAAAATATTTTGGAATGTTTCAAAAGTTTGCATGCATGCTTGTTGATCAAATTGGCACCCAAATTTATGATCAAATTTAAATTCTAAGAAACTGCTGGAAAGGGAAACTCCGTCGTGCGGTTTCAACAGGGTTGGGCCTAAAGGGGGTCAAAATAGCTTGAAAGGTCACGAAAGTTGGCGTGCATGCTTGTCTATCCAATATGCATCCAAACATATGATTAGGTTTAAATTCTAAGAATCTAGTCAAAGCTGAGACTGCATCATGTTGTTTTGTTAGGGTTTGCCTTAAAGATGGCGAAAATAGCTCTCAACATCGTGAAAGTTGGCATGCACTATTATTTTCCAAATGCGGATTTAAATCTATGATTAAATTTTAATTTTGAGAAATTAGTCAAACGTGAAACTTCGTAGTGCGGTTTTGCTAAGGTTGGTCTTAAAGGGGGTGAAAATATTTTGCAATGTCTCAAAAGTTTGCATGCACGCTTGTTGATCAAATTGGCATCCAAATTTATGATCAAATTTAAATTCTAAGAAAATGCTCGAAAGGGAAACTCCATTGTGCGGTTTCAACAGGGTTGGGCCTAAAGGGGGTCAAAATAGCTTGAAACGTTAGGAAAGTTGGCGTGCATGCTTGTATATCCAATATGCATCCAAACATATGATCAGGTTTAAATTCTAAGAATCTGGTTAAAGCTGACACTGCATCATGCAGTTTTGTTAGGGTTTGGCTTAAACATGGCGAAAATAACTCTCAACATCGTGAAAGTTGGCATGCACTCTTATTTTCCAAATGTCGATTTAAATATATGATTAAAATTTAATTTTGAGAAATTAGTCAAACGTGAAACTTCGTTGTGCGGTTTTGCTAAGGTTGGGCTTAAAGGGGGTGAAAATATTTTGGAATGTTTTAAAAGTTTGCATGCACGCTCGTTGATAAAATTGGCATCCAAATTTAGGATCAAATTTAAATTCTAAGAAACTGCTCGAAAGGGAAACTCCGTCGTGCGGTTTCAACAGGGTTGGGCCTAGAGGGGGTCAAAATGGCTTGAAACATCGCGAAAGTTGGCGTGCATGCTTGTCTATCCAATATGCATCGAAACATATGATCAGGTTTAAATTCTAAGAATCTGGTCAAAGCTGAGACTGCATCATGCAGTTTTGTTAGGTTTTGGCTTAAAGATGGCGAAAATAGCTCTCAACAACGTGAAATTTGGCATGCACTCTTATTTTCCAAATGTGGATTTAAATCTATGATTAAATTTTAATTTTGAGAAATTAGTCAAACGTGAAACTTCGTTGTGCGGTTTTGCTAAGGTTGGGCTTAAAGGGGGTGAAAATATTTTGGAATCTCTCAAAAGTTTGCATGCACGTTGTTGAACNTTGAGAAATTAGTCAAACGTGAAACTTCGTTGTGCGGTTTTGCTAAGGTTGGGCTTAAAGGGGGTGAAAATATTTTGGAATCTCTCAAAAGTTTGCATGCACGTTGTTGATCAAATTGGCATCCAAATTGATGATCAAATTTAAATTCTAAGAAACTGCTCGAAAGGGAAACTCCGTCGTGCGGTTTCAATAGGGTTGGGCATAAAGGGGGTCAAAATGGCTTGAAAAGTCGCGAAAGTTGGCGTGCATGCTTGTCTAGCCTATATGGATCCAAACATATGATCGGGTTTAACTTCCAAGAATCTGGTCAAAGCTGAGATTGCATCATGCAGTTTTGTTAGGGTTTGGCTTAAAGATGGAAAAAATAGCTCTCAACATCGTGAAAGTTGGCATGCACTCTTATTTTCCAAATGCGGATTTAAATCTACGATTAAACTTTAATTTCGAGAAATTAGTAAAACGTGAAACTTCGTTGTGCGGTTTTGCTAAGGTTGGGCTTAAAGGGGGTGAAAATATTTTGGAATGTCTCAAAATTTTGCATGCACGCTTGTTGATCAAATTGGCATCCAAATTTATGATCAAATTTAAATTCTAAGAAACTGCTCGAAAGGGAAACACCGTCATGCGGTTTCAACAGGGTTGGGCCTAAAGGGGGTAAAAATTGGCTTGAAACGTCGTGAAAGTTGGCATGCATGTTTGTCTATCCAATGTGCATCCAAACATATGATCAGGTTTAAATTCTAAGAATCTGGTCAAAGCTGCGACTGCGTCATGCAGTTTTGTTAGGGTTTGGCTTAAAGATGGCGAAAATAGCTCTAAACATCGTGAAAGTTGGCATGCACTCTTATTTTCCAAATGCGGATTTAAATCTATGATTAAATTTTAATTTCGAGAAATTAGCCAAACGTGAAATTTCGTTGTGCGGTTTTGCTAAGGTTGGGCTTAACGGGGGTGAAAATATTTTGGAATGTCTCAAAAGTTTGCATGCACGCTTGTTGATCAAATTGGCATCCAAATTTATGATCAAATTTAAATTCTAAGAAACTGCTCGAAAGGGAAACTCCGTCGTGCAGTTTCAACAAGGTTGGGCCGAAAGGGGGTCAAAATAGCTTGAAACGTCACGAAAGATGGCGTGCATGCTTGTCTATCCAATATGCATCCAAACATATGATCAGGTTTATATTCTAAGAATCTGGTCAAAGCTGAGACTGCATCATGCAGTTTTGTTTGGGTTTGGCTTGAAGATGGCTAAAATAACTCTCAACATCCTGAAAGTTGGCATGCACTCTTATTTTCCAAATGCAGATTTAAATCTATGATTAAATTTTAATTTTGAGAAATCGGTCAAATGTGAAACTTCGTTGTGAGGTTTTGCTAAGGTTGGGATTAAAGGTGGTGAAAATATTTCGGAATGTCTCAAAAGTTGGAATGCATGTTTTTTGATCAAATTGGCATGCAAATTTATGATCAAATTTAAATTTTAAGAAACAGCTCGAAAAGGAAACTCCGTCGTGCGGTTTCAACAGGGTTGGGCCTAAAGGGGGTCAAAATGGCTTGAAAGGTCGCGAAAGTTGGCGTGCATGCTTGTCTATCCAATATGATTCCAAACATATGATCAGGTTTAAATTCTAAGAATCTGGTCAAAGCTAAGACTGCATCATGCAGTTTTGTTAGGGTTTGGTTTAAAGATGGCGAAAATGGCTCTCAAGATCGTGAAAGTTGGCATGCACTCTTATTTTCCAAATGCGGATTTAAATTTATGATTAAATTTTAGTTTTGAGAAATTAGTGAAATGTGAAACTTCGTTGTGCGGTTTTGCTAAGGTTGGGCTTAAAGGGGGTGAAAATATTTTGGAATGTCTCAAAAGTTTGCATGCACGCTTGTTGATCAAATTGGCATACAAATTTATGATCAAATTTAAATTCTAAGAAACTGCTCGAAGGGGAAACTCCGTCGTGCGGTTTCAACAGGGTTGGGTTTAGAGGGGGTCAAAATAGCTTGAAACGTCATGAAAGTTGGAGTGCATGCTTGTCTATCAAATATGCATCCAAACATATGATCAGGCTTATATTCTAAGAATCTGGTCAAAGCTGAGACTGCATCATGCAGTTTTGTTAGGGTTTGGCTTAAAGATGGCGAAAATAGCTCTCAACATCGTAAAAGTTGGCATGTACTCTTATTTTCCAAATGCGGATTTAAATCTATGACTAAATTTTAATTTTGAGAAATTAGTCAAACGTGAAACTTCATTGTNTCAACATCGTAAAAGTTGGCATGTACTCTTATTTTCCAAATGCGGATTTAAATCTATGACTAAATTTTAATTTTGAGAAATTAGTCAAACGTGAAACTTGATTGTGCCGTTTTGCTAAGGTTGGGCTTAAAGGGGGTGAAAATATTTTGGAATGTCTCAAAATTTTGCATGCACGCTTGTTGATCAAATTGGTATCCAAATTTACGATCAAATTGAAATTCTAAGAAACTGCTCGAAAGGGAAACTCCGTTGTGCGGTTCCAACAGGGTTGGGCTTAAAGATGGTCAAAATAGCTTGAAACGTCGTGAAAGTTGGCGTGCATGCTTGTCTATCCAATATGCAACCAAACATATGATCAGGTTTAAATTCTAAGAATCTGATCAAAGCTGAGACTGCATCATGGAGTTTTGTTAGGGTTTGGTTTAAAGATGGCGAAAATAGCTCTCAACATCGTGAAAGTTGGCATGCACTCTTATTTTCCAAATGCGTATTTAAATCTATGATTAAATTTTAATTTTGAAAAATTAGTCAAACGTGAAATTTCATTGTACGGTTTTGCTAAGGTTGGGCTTAAAGGGGGTGAAAATATTTTGGAATGTCTCAAAAGTTTGCATGCACGCATATTGATCAAATTGGCATCCAAATTTATGGTCAAATTTAAATTCTAAGAAACTGCTCGAAAGGGAAACTTCGTCGTGTGGTTTCAACAGGGTTGGGCTTAAAGGGGGTCAAAATAGCTTGAAACATCGCGAAAGTTGGAGTGCATGCTTGTCTATGCAATATGCATCCAAACATATGATCAGGTTTAAATTCTAAGAATCTGGTCAAACCTGAGACTACATCATGCAGTTTTGTTAGGGTTTGGCTTAAAGATGGCGAAAATAGCTCTCAACATCGTGAAAGTTGGCATGCACTCTCATTTTCCAAATGCGGATTTAATTCTATGATTAAATTTTAATTTTGAGAAATTAGTCAAACGTGAAACTTCCTTCTGCGGATTTGCTAAGGTTGGGCTTAAAGGGAGTGAAAATATTTTGGAATGTCTCAAAAGTTTGCATGTACGCTTATTGATGAAATTGGCATCCAAATTTATGATCAAATTTTAATTCTAAGAAATTGCTCGAAAGGGAAACTCCGTCGTGCGGTTTCAACAGGGTTGGTCTTAAATGGGGTCAAAATAGCTTGAAATGTCGCGAAATTTGGCGTGCATGCTTGCCTATCCAATATGCATCCAAACATATGATAGGGTTTAAATTCTAAGAATCTGGTCAAAGCTGAGACTACATCATGTAGTTTTTTCAGGGTTTTGCTTAAAGATTGCGAAAAAAGCTCTCAACATCGTGAAAGTTGGCATGCACTCTTATTTTCCAAATGCACTCTTAAATCTATGATTAAATTTTAATTTTGAGAAATTAGTCAAACGTGAAACTTCGTTGTGCGGTTTTGCTAACGTTGGGCTTAAAGGGGGTGAAAATATTTTGGAATGTCTCAAAAGTTTGCATGCACTCTTGTTGATCAAATTGGCATCCAAATTTATGATCAAATTTAAATTCTAAGAAACTACTTGAAAGGGAAACTCCGTTGTGCGGTTTCAATGGGGTTGGTCGTAAAGGGGGTCAAAATACCTTGAAACGTCGTGAAAGTTGGCGTGCATGCTGGTCTATCCAATATGCATCCAAACATATGATCAGGTTTAAATTCTAAGAATCTGGTCAAAGCTGAGACTTGATCATGCAGTTTTGTTAGGGTTTGGCTTAAAGATGGCGAAAATAGCTCTCAACATCGTGAAACTTGGCATGCACTCTTATTTTCCAAATGTCGATTTAAATATATGATTAAATTTTAGTTTTGAGAAATTAGTCAAACGTGAAACTTCGTTGTGCGGTTTTGCTAAGGTTGGGCTTAAAGGGGGTGACAATATTTTGGAATATCTCAAAAGTTTGCATGCACGCTTCTTGATCAAATTGGCATCCAAATATACGATCAAATTTAAATTCAAAGAAACTGCTCGAAAGGGAAACTCCGTCGTGCGATTTCAACAGGGTTGGGCTTAGAGGGGGTCAAAATAGCTTGAAACGTCGCGAATGTTGGCGTGCATGCTTGTCTATCCAATATGTATCCAAACATATGATCAGGTTTAAATTCTAAGAATCTGGTCAAAGCCGAGACTGGATCATGCAGTTTTGTTAGGGTTTGGCTTAAAGATGGTTAAAATAGCTCTCAACATCATGAAAGTTGGCATGCACTCTTATTTTCCAAATGCGGATTTAAATCTATGATTAAATTTTAATTTTGAGAAATTAGTCAAACGTGAAACTTTGTTGTGCGGTTTTGCTAAGGTTGGGCTTAAAGGGGGTGAAAATATTTTGCAACGTCTCAAAAGTCTGCATGCACGCTTGTTGATGAAATTGGAATCCAAATTTATGATCAAATTTAAATTCTAAGAAACTGCTCGAAAGGGAAACTCCGTCGTGCGGTTTCAACAGGGTTGGGCTTAAAGGTGGTCAAAATAGCTTGAAACGTCGTGAAAGCTGGCGTGCATGCTTGTCTAGCCAATATGCATCCAAACATATGATCAGGTTGAAGTTCTAAGAATCTGGTCAAAGCTGAGACTGCATCATGTAGTTTTGTTAGGGTTTGGCTTAAAGATGGCGAAAATTGCTCTCAACATCGTGAAAGTAGGCATGCACTCTTATTTTCCAAATGCGGATTTAAATCTATGATTAAATTTTTATTTTGAGAAATTAGTCAAACGTGAAACTTCGTTGTGCGGTTTTGCTAATGTTGGGCTTAAAGGGGGTGAAAATATTTTGGAATGTCTCAAAAGTTTGCATGCACGCTTGTTGATCAAATTGGCATCGAAATTTATGATCAAATTTAAACTCTAAGAAACTGCTCGAAAGGGAAACTCCGTCGTGCTGTTTCAATAGGGTCAAGCTTAAAGGGGGTCAAAATAGCTTGAAACATCGCAAAAGTTGGCGTGCATGCTTGTCTATCCAATATGCATCCAAACATATGATCAGGTTTAAATTCTAAGAATCTGGTCAAAGCTGAGACTGCGTCATGCTGTTTTGTTAGGGTTTGGCTTAAAGATGGTGAAAATAGCTCTCAACATCGTGAAAGTTGGCATGCACTCTTATTTTCCATATTCAGATTTAAATCTATGATTAAATTTTAATTTTGAGAAATTAGTCAAACGTGAAACTTCGTTGTGCGGTGTTGATATGGTTGGGCTTAAAGGGGGTGACAATATTTTGGAATGTCTCAAATGTTTGCATGCACACTTGTTGATCAAATTAGCATCCAAATTTATGATCAAATTTAAATTCTAAGAAACTGCTCAAAAGGGAAACTCCGTCGTGCGGTTTCGATAGGGTTTGCCTTAAAGGGGGTCAAAATAGCTTGAAACGTCGTGAAGGTTGGCGTGCATGCTTGTCTATCCAATATGCATCCAAACATATGATCAGGTTTAAATTCTAAGAATCTGGTCAAAGCTGAGACTCCATCATGTAGTTTTTTTAGGGTTTGGCTTAGTGATGGCGAAAATAGCTCTCAACATCGTGAAAGTTGGCATGCACTCTTATTTTCCAAATGCGGATTTAAATCTATGATTAAATTTTAATTTTGAGAAGTTAGTCAAACGTGAAACTTCGTTGTGCTGTTTTGCTAAGGTTGGGATTAAAGGGGGTGACAATATTTTGGAATGTCTCAGAAGCTTCATGCACGCTTGTTGATCAAATTGGCATCCAAATTTATGATGAAATTTAAATTCTAAGAAACTGCTCGAAAGGGAAACTCCGTCGTGTGATTTCAACAGGGTTGGGCTTAAAGGGGGGCAAAATAGCTTGAAACGTCGCGAAAGTTGGCGTGCGTGATTGTCTATTTAATATGCATCCAAACATATGATCAGGTTTAAATTCTAAGAATCTGGTCAAAGCTGAGACTGCATCATGCAGTTTTGTTAAGTTTTCGCTTAAAGATGGCGAAAATAGCTCTCAACATCGTGAAAGTTGGCATGCACTCTTATTTTCCAAATGCGGATTTAAATCTATGATTAAATTTTAATTTTGAGAAATTAGTCAAACGTGAAACTTCGTTGTGCGGTTTTGCTAAGTTTGGGCTTAAAGGGGGTGACAATATTTTGGAATGTCTCACAAGTTTGCATGCACGCTTGTTGATGAAATTGGCATCCAAATTTATGATCAAATTTAAATTCTAAGAAACTGCTCGAAAGGGAAACTCCATCGTGCGATTTCAACAGGGTTGGGCTTAAAGGAGGTCAAAATAGCTTGAAACGTCACAAAAGTTCGGGTGCATGCTTGTCTATCCAATATGCATCCAAACATATGATCAGGTTTAAATTCTAAGAATCTGGTCAAAGCTGAGACAGCATCATGCAGTTTTGTTAGGGTTTGGCTTAAACATGGCGAAAATATCTGTCAACGTCGTGAAAGTTGGCTTGCGCTCTTCTTTTCCAAATGCGGATTTAAATCTATGATTAAATTTTAATTTTGAGAAATTAGTCAAAAGTGAAACTTCGTTGTGCGGTTTTGCTAAGGTTGTGCTTAAAGCGGGTGACAATATTTTGGAATGTCTCAAAAGTTTGCATGCACGATTGTTGATCAATTTGGCACCCAAATTTATGATCAAATTTAAATTCTAAGAAGCTGCTCAGAAGGAAAACTTCGTCGTGCGGTTTCAACAGGGTTGGGCTTAAAGGGGGTCAAAATAGCTTGAAACGTCGTGAAAGTTGGCGTGCATGCTTGTCTATCCAATATGCATCCAAACATATGATCAGGTTTAAATTCTAAGAGTCTGGTAAAAAATGAGATTGCATCATGCAGTTTTATTAGGGTTTGGCTTAAAGATGACGAAAATAGCTATGAACATCGTGAAAGTTGGCATGCGCTCTTATTTTCGAAATTCGGATTTAAATCTATGATTAAATTTTAATTTTGAGAAATTAGTCAAACGTGAAACTTTGTTGTGCAGTTTTGCTAAGGTTGAGCTTAAAGGGGGTGACAATATTTTGGAATGTGTCAAAAGTTTGCATGCACGCTTGTTGATCAAATTGGCATCCAAATTTATGATCAAATTTAAATTCTAAGAAACTGCTCGAAAGGGAAACTCTGTCGCCCGGTTTCAACAGGGTTGGCCTTAAAGGGGGTCAAAAAAGCTTGAAACGTCGTGAAGGTTGGTGTGCATGCTTGTCTATCCAATATGCATCCAAACATATGATCAGGTTTAAATTCTAAGAATCTGGTCAAAGTTGAGACTGCATCATGCAGTTTTGTTAGGGTTTGGCTTAATGATGGCGAAAATAGCTCTCAACATCGTGAAAGTTGGCATGCACTCTTATTTTCCAAATGCGGAATTAAATCTATGATTAAATTTTAATTTTGAGAAATTAGTCAAACGTGAAACTTCATTGTGCGGTTTTGCTAACGTTGGGCTTAAAGGGGGTGACAATATTTTGGAATGTCTCACAATTTTGCATGCACGCTTGTTGATCAAATTGGCATCCGAATTTATGATCAAATTTAAATTCTAAGAAACTGCTCGAAAGGGAAACTCCGTCGTGCGGTTTCAATAGGGTTGGGCTTAAAGGAGGTCAAAATAGCTTGAAACGTCGCGAAAGTTAGCGTGCATGCTTGTCTATCTAATATGCACCCAAACACATGATCAGGTTTAAATTCTAAGAATCTGGCTAAAGCTGAGACTACATCATGCAGTTTTGTTAGGGTTTGGCTTAAAGATGGTGAAAATAGCTCTCAACATCGTGAAATTTGGCATGCACTCTTATTTTGCAAATGCGGATTTAAATCTACGATTAAATTTTAATTTTGAGAAATTAGTCAAACGTGAAACTTCGTTGTGCGGCTTTGCTATGGTTGGGCTTAAAGGGGATGACAATATTTTGGAATGTCTCACAAGTTTGTATGCATGCTTGTTGATCAAATTGGCATCCAAATTTATGATCAAATTTAAATTCTAAGAAACTGCTCGAAAGGGAAACTCCGTCGTGCGGTTTTAACAGGGTTGGGCTTAAAGGGGGTCAAAATAGCTTGAAACGTCGCGAAAGTTGGCGTGCATGCTTGTCTATCCAATATGCATCCAAACATATGATCAGGTTTAAATTCTAAGAATCTGGTCAAAGCTGAGACTGCATCATGCAGTTTTGTTAGGGTTTGGCTTAAAGATGGGAAAAATAGCTCTCAAGATCGTGAAAGTTGGCATGCGCTCTTCTTTTCCAAATGCGGATTTGAATCTATGATTAAATTTTAATTTTGAGAAATTAGTCAAACGTGAAACTTCGTTGTGCGGTTTTGCTAAGGTTGGGATTAAAGGGGGTGACAATATTTTGGAATGTCTCAAAAGTTTGCATGCACGCTTGTTGATCAAATTGGCATCCAAATTTATGATCAAATTTAAATTCTAAGACACTGCTCAAAAGGGAAACGCCGTCGTGCGGTTTCAACAAGGTTGGGCTTAAAGGGGGTCAAAATAGCTTGAAACGTCACGAAAGTTGGCGTGCGTGCTTGTCTATCCAATATGCATCCAAACATATGATCAGGTTTAAATTGTAAGAATCTGGTCAAAGCTGAGACTGTATCATGCAGTTTTGTTAAGGTTTTGCTAAATGATGGCAAAAATAGCTCTGAAC
>LPNX011019044.1:2331-12929 GCA_001517045.1 Pseudotsuga menziesii | reverse complement strand
ATCTATGATTAAATTTTAATTTTGAGAAATTAGTCAAACGTGAAACTTCGTTGTGCGGTTTTGCTAAGGTTGGGCTTAAAGGGGATGACAATATTTTGGAATGTCTCACAAGTTTTCATGCATGCTTGTTGATCAAATTGGCATCCAAATTTATGATCAAATTTAAATTCTAAGAAACTGCTCGAAAGGGAAACTCCGTCGTGCGGTTTCAACAGGGTTGGGCTTAAAAGGGGTCAAAATAGCTTGAAACGTCGTGAAAGTTGGCGTGCATGTTAGTCTATCGAATATGCATCCAAACATATGATCACGTTTAAATTCTAAGAATCTGGTCAAACTTGAGACTGCATAATGCAGTTTTGTTAGGGTTTGGCTTAAAGATGGCGAAAATAGCTCTCAACATCGTGAAAGTTGGCATGCGCTCTTGTTTTCCAAATGCGAATTTAAATCTATGATTAAATTTTAATTTTGAGAAATTAGTCAAACGTGAAACTTCGTTGTGCGGTTTTGCTAAGGTTGGGCTTAAAGGGGGTGACAATATTTTGGAATGTCTCAAAAGTTTGCATGCACGCTTGTTGATCATATTGGCATCCAAATTTATGATCAAATTGAAATTCTAAGAAACTGCTCAAAAGGGAAACTCCGTCGTGTGGTTTCAACGGGGTTGGGCTTAAAGGGGGTCAAAATAGCTTGAAACGTCGCGAAAGTTGGAGTGCGTGCTTGTCTATCCAATATGCATCCAAACATATGATCAGGTTTAAATTCTAAGAATCTAGTCAAAGCTGCGACTGCATCATGTAGTTTTGCTAGGGTTTGGCTTAAAGATGGCGAAAATAGCTCTCAACATCGTGAAAGTTGGCATGCACTCTTATTTTCCAAATGCGGATTTAAATCTATGATTAAATTTTAATTTTGAGAAATTAGTCAAATGTGAAACTTTGTTGTGCGGTTTTGCTAAGGTTGGGCTTAAAGGGAGTGAAAATATTTCGGAATGTCTCAAAATTTTGCTTGCACGCTTGTTGATCAAATTGGCATCCAAATTTACGATCAAATTTAAATTCTAAGAAACTGCTCGAAAGGGAAACTTTGTCGTGCGGTTTCAACAGGATTGGGCTTAAAGGGGGTCAAAATAGCTTGAAACGTCGCGAAAGTTGGCGTGCGTGCTTGTCTACCCAATATGCATCCAAACATATGATCAGGTTTAAATTCTAAGAATCTAGTCAAAGCTGAGACTGCATCATGTTTTTTTGTTAGGGTTTGGCTTAAAGATGGCGAAAATAGCTCTCAACATCGTGAAAGTTGGCATGCACTCTTATTTTCCAAATGCGGATTTAAATCTATGATTAAATTCTAATTTTGAGAAATTAGTCAAACGTGAAACTTCGTTGTACGGTTTTGCTAAGGTTGGGCTTAAAGGGGGTGAAAATATTTTGGAATGTCTCAAAAGTTTGCATGCATGCTTGTTGATCAAATTGGCATCCAAATTTACGATCAAATTTAAATTCTAAGAAACTGCTCGAAAGGGAAACTCCGTCGTGCGGTTTCAACAGGGTTGGACTTAAAGGGGGTCAAAATAGCTTGAAACGTCGCGAAAGTTGGCGTGCATGCTTGTCTATCCAATATGCAACTAAACATATGATCAGGTTTAAATTCTAAGAATCTGGTCAAAGCTGAGACTGCATCATGGAGTTTTGTTAGGGTTTGGTTTATAGATGGGGAAAATAGCTCTCAACATCGTGAAAGTTAGCATGCACTCTTATTTTCCAAATGCGGATTTAAATCTATGATTAAATTTTAATTTGGAGAAATTAGTCAAACGTGAAAATTCGTTGTATGGTTTTGCTAAGGTTGGGCTTAAAGGGGGTGAAAATATGTTGGAATGTCTCAAAAGTTTGCATGCACGCTTGTTGATCAAATTGGCATCCAAATTTACGATCAAATTTAAATTATAAGTAAAACTGCTCGAAAGGGCAACTACGTCGTGCGGTTCCAACAGGGTTGGGCTTAAAGGGGGTCAAAATAGTTTGAAACTTCGCGAAAGTTGGAGTGCATGCTTGTCTATCCAATATGCATCCAATCATATGATCAGGTTTAAATTATAAGAATTTGGTCAAAGCTGAGACTGCATCATGCAGTTTTGTTAGGGTTTAGCTTAAAGATGGCGAAAATAGCTCCAAACATCGTGAAAGGTTGCATGCACTCTTATTTTCCAAATGCAGATATAAATCTATGATTAAATTTTAATTTTGAGAAATTAGTCAAACGTGAAACTTCGTTGTGCGGTTTTGCTAAGGTTGGGCTTAAAGGCGGTGAAAATATTTTGGATTGTCTCAAAAGTTTGCATGCACACTTGTTGATCAAATTGGCATCCAAATTTATGATCAAATTTAAATTCTAAGAAACTGCTCGAAAGGGAAACTCCGTCGTGCATTTCCAACAGGGTTGGGCTTAAAGGGGGTCAAAATAGCTTGAAACGTCGTGAAAGTTGGAGTGCATGCTTGTCTATCCAATATGCAACCAAACATATGATCAGGTTTAAATTCTAAGAATCTGGTCAAAGCTGAGACTGCATCATTCAGTTTTGTTAGGGTTTGGCTTAAAGATGGCAAAAATAGCTCTCAACATCGTGAAAGTTGGCATGCACTCTTATTTTCCAAATGCAGATATAAATCTATGATTAAATTTTAATTTTGAGAAATTAGTCAAACGTGAAACTTCGTTGTGGGGTTTTGCTAAGGTTGGGCTTAAAGGGGGTGACAATATTTTGCAATGTCTCAAAATTTTGCATGCACGCTTGTTGATCAAATTGGCATCCAAATTTATGATCAAATTTAAATTCTAAGAAACTGCTCGAAAGGGAAACTCCGTCGTGCGGTTTCAATAGGGTCGAGCTTAAAGGGGGTCAAAATAGCTTGAAACATCGCGAAAGTTGGCGTGCATGCTTGTATATCCAATATGCATCCAAACATATGATCAGGTTTAAATTCTTAGAATCTGGTCAAAGCTGAGACTGCATCATGCAGTTTTGTTAGGGTTTGGCTTAAAGATGGCGAAAATAGGTCTCAGCATCGTGAAAGTTGGCATGCACTCTTATTTTCCAAATGCGGATTTAAATTTATGATTAAATTTTAATTTTGAGAAATTAGTCAAACGTGAAACTTTCTTGTACGGTTTTGCTAAGGTTGGGCTTAAAGGGGGTGAAAATATTTTGGAATGTCTTGAAAGTTTGCATGCACGCTTGTTGATCAAATTGGCATCCAAACTTATGATCAAATTTAAATTCTAAGAAACTGCTCGAAAGGGAAACTCCGTCGTGCGATTTCGACAAGGTTGGGCTTAAACAGGGTCAAAATAGCCTGAAACGTCGCGAAAGTTGGCGTGCATGCTTGTATATCCAATATACATCCAAACATATGATCAGGTTTAAATTCTAAGAATCTGGTCAAAGCTGAGACTGCATCATGCAGTTTTGTTAGGGTTTGGCTTAAAGATGGCGAAAATAGATCTCAACATCGTGAAAGTTGACATGCACTCTTATTTTCCAAATGCGGATTTAAATCTATGATTAAATTTTAATTTTGAGAAATTAGTCAAACGTGAAACTTCCTTGTGCGGTTTTGCTAAGGTTGGGCTTAAAGGGGGTGAAAATATTCTGGAATGTCTTTAAAGTTTGCATGCACGCTTGTTGATCAAATTGGCATCCAAATTTATGATCAAATTTAAATTCTAAGAAACTGCTCGAAAGGGAAACTCCGTCGTGCGGTTCCAATAGGGATGGGCTTAAACGGGGTCAAAATAGCTTGAAACGTCGTGAAAGTTGGCGTGCATGCTTGTCTATCTAATATGCATCCAAACATATCATCAGGTTTAAATTCTAAGAATCTGGTCAAAGCTGAGACTGCATGATGCAGTTTTCTTAGGGTTTGGCTTAAAGATGGCGAAAATAGCTCTCAACATCGTGAAAGTTGGCATGCACACTTATTTTCCAAATGTGGATTTAAATCTATGATTAAATTTTAATTTTGAGAAATTAGTCAAACGTGAAACTTCGTTGTGCGGTTTTGCTAAGGTTGGGCTTAAAGGGGGTGAAAATATTTTGTAATGTCTCAAAAGTTTACATGCACGCTTGTTGTTCAAATTGGCATCCAAATTTATGATCAAATTTAAATTCTAAGAAACTGCTTGAAAGGGAAACTCCGTCGTGCGGTTTCAACAGGGTTGGGCTTAAGGGGGTCAAAATAGCTAGAAACGTCGCGAAAGTTGGCGTGCATGCTTTTCTATCCAATATGTATCCAAACATATGATCAGGTTTAAATTCTAAGAATCTGGTAAAAGCTGACACTGCATCAGGCAGTTTTGTTAGGGTTTTGCTTAAAGATGGCGAAAATAGCTCTCGACATCGTGAAAGTTGGCATGCACTCTTATTTTCCAAATGTGGATTTAAATCTATGATTAAATTTTCATTTTGAGAAATTAGTCAAACGTGAAACTTCGTTGTGCGGTTTTGCTAAGGTTGGGCTTAAAGGGGGTGACAATATTTTGCAATGTCCCAAAATTTTGCATGCACGCTAGTTGATCAAATTGGCATCCAAATTTATGATGAAATTTAAATTCTAAGAAACTGCTCGAAAGGGAAACTCCATCGTGCTGTTTCAACAGGGTCAAGCTTAAAGGGGGTCAAAATAGCTTGAAACATCGCGAAAGTTGGCGTGCATGCTTGTCTATCCAATATGCATGCAAACATATGATCAGGTTTAAATTCTTAGAATCTGGTCAAAGCTAAGACTGCATCATGCAGTTTTGTTAGGGTTTGGCTTAAAGATGGCGAAAATAGCTCTCAAAATCGTGAAAGTTGGCATGCACTCTTATTTTCCAAATGTAGATTTAAATCTATGATTAAATTTTAATTTTGAGAAATTAGTCAAACGTGAAACTTCCTTGTGCGGTTTTGCTAAGGTTGGGCTTAAAGGGGGTGAAAATATTTTGGAATGTCTCGAAAGTTTGCATGCACGCTTGTTGATCAAATTGGCATCCAAATTTATGATCAAATTTAAATTCTAAGAAACTGCTCGAAAGGGAAACTCCGTCGTGCGGTTTCAACATGGTTGGGCTTAAACAGGGTCAAAATAGCCTGAAACGTCGTGAAAGTTGGCGTGCATGCTTGTCTATCCAATATGCATCCAAACATATGATCAGGCTTAAATTCTAAGAATTTGGTCAAAGCTGAGACTGCATCATGCAGTTTTGTTACGTTTGGCTTAAAGATGGCAAAAATAGCTCTCAACATCGTGAAAGTTGGCATGCACTCTTATTTTCCAAATGCGGATTTAAATCTAAGATTAAATTTTAATTTTGAGAAATTAGTCAAACGTGAAACTTTGTTGTGCGATTTTGCTAAGCTTGGGCTTAAAGGGGGTGAAAATATTTTGGAATGTCTCAAAAGTTTGCATGCGCGCTTGTTGATCAAATTGGCATCCAAATTTACAATCAAATTTAAATTCTAAGAAACTGCTCGAAAGTGAAACTCCGGCGTGTGGTTCCAACAGGGTTGGGCTTAATGGGTGTCAAAATAGCTTGAAACGTCGCGAAAGTTGGCATGCATGCTTGTCTATCCAATATGCATCCAAACATATGATCAGGTTTAAATTCTAAGAATCTAGCCAAAGCTGAGACTGCATCATGCAGTTTTGTTAGGGATTTGCTTAAAGATGGAGAAAATAGCTCTGAACATCGTGAAAGTTGGCATGCACTCTTATTATCCAAATGCGGATTTAAATTTATGATTAAATATTAATTTTGAGAAATTAGTCAAACGTGAAACTTCGTTGTGTGGTTTTGCTAAGGTAGGGCTTAAAAGGAGTGAAAATATTTTGGAATGTCTAGAAAGTTTGCATGCACTCTTGTTGATCAAATTGGCATCCAAATTTATGATCAAATTTAAATTCTAAGAAACTGCTCGAAAGGGAAACTCTGTCGTGCGGTTTCAATAGGGTTGGGCTTAAAGGGGGTCAAAATAGCTTGAATCGTCACAAAAGTTGGCGTGCATGCTTGTCTATCCAATATGCATCCAAACATATGATCAGGTTTAAATTCTAAGAATTTGGTCAAAGCTGAGACTGCATCATGCAGTTTTGTTAGGGTTTGGCTTAAAGATGGCGAAAATAGCTCTCAACATCGTGAAAGTTGGCACGCACTCTTATTTTCCAAATGCGGATTTAAATCTATAATTGAATTTTAATTTTGAGAAATTAGGCAAACGTGAAACTTCGTTGTGCGGTTTTGCTAAGGTTGGGCTTAAAGCGGGGGAAAATATTTTGGAATGTCTCAAAGGATTGCATGCACGCTTGTTGATCAAATTGGCATCCAAATTTATGATCAAATTTAAATTCTAAGAAACTGCTCGAAAGGGAAACTCCGTCGTGCGGTTTTAACAGGGTTGGGCTTAAAGGGGGACAAAATAGCTTGAAACGTCGTGAAAGTTGGTGTGCATGATTGTCTATCCAATATGCATCCAAACATATGATCAGGTTTAAATTCTAAGAATCTGGTCAAAGCTGAGATTGCATTATGCCGTTTTGTTACGGTTTGGCTTAAACATGGTGAAAATAGCTCTCAACATCGTGAAAGTTGGCATGCACTCTTATTTTCCAAATGCGGATTTAAATCTATGATTGAATTTTAATTTTGAGAAATTAGTCAAACGTGAAACTTCGTTGTGCGGTTTTGCTAAGGTTGGGCTTAAAGGGGCTGAAAATATTTTGGAATGTCTCAAAAGTTTGCATGAACGCTTGTTGATCAAATTGGCATCCAAATTTATGATCAAATTTAAATTCTAAGAAATTGCTCGAAAGGGAAACTCCATCGTGCGGTTTCAACAAGGTTGGGCTTAAAGGGCGTCAAAATAGATTGAAACGTCGCGAAAGTTGGCAGGCATGCTTGTCTATCCAATATGCATCCAAACATATGATCAAAGCTAAATTCTAAGAATCTATGAAACATATGCATGCATTTAAATTCTAAGAATCTAGTCAAAGCTAAGACTGCATCATGCAGTTTTCTTAGGGTTTGGCTTAAAGATGGCGAAAATAGCTCTCCACATCGTGAAATTTGGCATGCACTCTTATTTTCCAAATGCAGATTAAAATGTATGATTAAATTTTAATTTTACGAAATTAGTGAAACGTGAAACTTCGTTGTGGGGTTTTGCTAAGGTTGGGCTAAAAGGGGGTGAAAATATTTTGGAGTGTCTCAAAAGTTTGCATGAACGCTTGTTGATCAAATAGGCATCCAAATTTATGATCAAATTTAAATTCTAAGAAACTGCTCAAAAGGGAAACTCCGTCGTGCAGTTTCAACAGGGTTGGGCTTAAAGGGGGTCAAAATAGCTTGAAACGTCGCGAAATTTGGCGTGCATGCTTGTCTATCCAATATGCATCCAAACATATGATTACGTTTAAATTCTAAGAATCTGGTCAAGGCTGAGACTGCATCATCCAGTTTTTTTAGGGTTTGGCTTAAAGATGGCAAAAATAGCTCTCAACATCGTGAAAGTTGGCATGCACTCTTATTTTCCAAATGCGGATTTAAATCTATGATTAAATTTTAATTTTGAGAAATTAGTCAAATGTGAAACTTCGTTGTGCGGTTTTTCTAAGGTTGGGCTTAAAGGGGGTGAAAATATTTTGGAATGTCTCAAAAGTTTCCATGCACGCTTGTTGATCAAATGGGCATCCAAATTTATGATCAAATTTAAATTCTAAGAACCTGCTCGAAAGGGAAACTCCGTCGTGCGGTTTCAACAGGGCTAGGCTTAAAGGGGGTCAAAATAGCTTGAAACGTCGTGAAAGTTGGCGTGCATGCTTGTCTATCCAATATGCATCCAAACATATGATCAGGTTTAAATTCTAAGAATCTGGTCAAAGTTCAGACTGCATCACGCAGTTTTGTTAGGCTTTAGCTTAAAGGTGGCGAAAATAGCTCTCAACATCGTGAAAGTTGGCATGCACTCTTATTTTCCAAATGCGGATTTAAATCTATAATTAAATTTTAATTTGTAAAAAATTAGTCAAACGTGAAACTTTGTTGTGCGGTTTTGCTAAGGTTGGGCTTAAAGGGGGTGAAAATATTTTGGAATGCCTCAAAAGTTTGCATGCACGCTTGTTGATCAAATTGGCATCCAAATTTATGATCAAATTTAAATTCTAAGAAATTGCTTGAAAGGGAAACTTCGTCGTGCGGTTTCAACAGGGTTGGGCCTAAAGGGGGTCAAAATAGCTTGAAACGTCGCGAACGTTGGCGNATTTAAATTCTAAGAAATTGCTTGAAAGGGAAACTTCGTCGTGCGGTTTCAACAGGGTTGGGCCTAAAGGGGGTCAAAATAGCTTGAAACGTCGCGAACGTTGGCACACATGCTTATCTATCCAATATGCATCCAAACATATGATCAGGTTTAAATTCTAAGAATCTGGTCAAAGCTGAGACTGCATCATGCAGTTTTGTTAGGCTTTGGCTTAAAGATGGCAAAAATAGCTCTCAACATCGTGAAACTTGGCATGCACTCTTATTTTCCAAATGCGGATTTAAATCTATGATTAAATTTTAATTTTGAGAAATTAGTCAAACGTGAAACTTCGTTGTGCGGTTTTCCTAAGGTTGGGCTTAAACGGGGTGAAAATATTTTGGAATGTCTCAAAAGTTTGCATGCACACTTGTTGATCAAATTGGCATCCAAATTTATGATCAAATTTAAATTCTAAGAAACTGCTCAAAAGCGAAACTCCGTCGTGTGGTTTCAACAGGGTTGGGATTAAAGGGGGTGAAAATAGCTTGAAACATCGCGAAAGTTGGCCTGCATGCTTGTATATCCAATATGCATCCAAACATATGATCAGGTCTAAATTCTAAGAATCTGGTCAAAGCTGAGACTGCATCATGCAGTTTTGTTAGGGTTTGGCTTAAATATGGCAAAAATAGCTCTCAACATCGTGAAAGTTGGCATGCACTCTTATTTTCCAAATGCGGATTTAAATCTATGATTAAATTTTAATTTTGAGAAATTAGTCAAACGTGAAAATTCGTTGTGCGGTTTTGCTAAGGATGGTGAAAATATTTTGGAATGTCTCAAAAGTTTGCATGCACGCTTGTTCATCAAATTAGCATCCAAATTTATGATCAAATTTAAATTCTAAGAAACTGCTGAAAAGGGAAACTCCGTCGTGCGGTTTCAATAGGGTTGGGCTTAAAGGGGGTCAAAATAGCTATAAACGTCGCGAAAGTTGGCCTTCATGCTTGTCTATCCAATATGCATCCAAACATATGATCAAGTTTAAATTCTAAGAATCTGGTCAAAGCTGAGACTACATCATGCAGTTTTGTTAGGGTTTGGCTTAAAGATGGCAAAAATAGCTCTCAACATCGTGAAAGTTGGCATGCACTTTTATTTTCCAAATGCGGATTTAAATCTATGATTAAATTTTGATTTTGAAAATTATTCAAACGTGAAACTTCGTTGTGCGGTTTTGCTAAGGTTGGGCTTAAAGGGGGTGAAAATATTTTGGAATGCCTCAAAAGTTTGCATGCCACTTGTTGATCAAATTGGCATCCAAATTTATGATCAAATTGAAATTCTAAGAAACAACTCGAAAGGGAAACTCCGTCGTGCGGTTTCAACAGTGTTGGGCTTAAAGGGGGTCAAAATAGCTTGAAACGTCGCGAAATTTGGCGTGCATGCTTGTCTATACAATATGCATCCAAACATATGATCGGTTTTAAATTCTAAGAATCTAGTCAAAGCTGAGACTGCATCATGCAGTTTTATTAGGGTTTGGCTTAAAGATGGCGAAAATAGCTCTCAACATCGTGAAAGTTGGCATGCACTCTTATTTTCCAAATGCGGATTTAAATCTATGATTAAATTTTAATTTTGAGAAATTATTCAAACGTTAAACTTCGTTGTGCGGTTTTGCTAAGGTTGGGCTTAAAGGGGGTGAAAATATTTTGGAATTTCTCAAAAGTTTGCATGCACGCTTGTTGATCAAATTTAAATTCTAAGAAACTGCTCGAAAGGGAAACTCCGCCGTGCGGTTTCAACAGGGTTGGGCTTAAAGGGGGTCAAAATAGATTGAAACGTTGCGAAAGTTGGCGTGCATGCTTGTCTATCCAATATGCATCCAAACATATGATCAGGTTTAAATTCGAAGAATCTGGTCAAAGCTGAGACTGCATCATGGAGTTTTGTTAGGGTTTGGCTTGAAGATGGAGAAAATAGCTCTCAACATCATGAAAGTTGGCATGCACTCTTATTTTCCAAATGCGGATTTAAAGGTATGATTAAATTTTAATTTTGAGAAATCAGTCAAACGTGAAACTTCGTTGTGCGGTTTTGCTAAGGTTGGGCTTAAAGGGGGTGAAAATATTTTGGAATGTTTCAAAAGTTTGCATGCATGGTTGTTGATCAAATTGGCATCCAAATTTACAATCAAATTTAAATTATAAGAAAATGCTCGAAAGGGAAACTTCGTCGTGCGGTTCCAACAAGGTTGGGCTTAAAGGGGGTCAAAATAGCTTGAAACATCGCGAAAGTTTGCGTGCATACTTGTCTA
>LPNX011019033.1:1133293-1172881 GCA_001517045.1 Pseudotsuga menziesii | reverse complement strand
CAGAAGTGGCAGGCCATGAAAGAAAGGCAAAATGAAGTCACACACACTCCACACGCAAGGGCAAAGCAACAAGCAACAAACCCTTGCAGAGTAAAGACCCACAGTATAAAGAAAGGGAATAAGACCGAGTATTGGAGGCTGAAGCAACATTAACCGAGACTCGGAGCACAACTAGAACCAGAAAGGTCTCACGACCGCCATGAGAGTTTTTGCAGAGCAGCCCGAAGGCCCGAGAACTACGGAAGGAAAATGATGAATGTTTAGGGTTGCGAGGAACTTATATCTTCAGTGCATGGTCAGGAGAAGTCCACGTGCCCACTAGAAAATCAAACAATGCATGGGTCGAACTCTATATTCACCTGCATTCCAATAATTTCCAATTATTTGTATAATGGTTTGTTAACAAGCGATGCAGGAACTATATTATATTCACATATATAATTCATCGTTAACATAACACGTATATATCACAAGGTTGTTTAGCATTGATTTTGGAGTTGGGTAAACAATGATTTTCGGGACGTTGACCAAACGAAGGTTTGAAAATCATATAGTCATTATACAACCCCAGAATCTTTGCTTAAAACTCTTCGAAACTATTTGTTTATGCTTAGTTCATAAAATAAACCTTTCACTCTTAAAACAATTAGCTTGGGATGGATGTAATTCATCAAATTATATCGTAAGGTCGATATTACGATGTGAGTGTTTTATTAACCATATTTTTTTTATCAACGTTAACCCTAGCAAGTATAATAACCATTTGTTATGTGAAAAAGTCCAAGATGAATTATTTTAAACCACCGAACAACCATAGACTTCTATGTTTACATACGTTACGGTTTATGCAAGGTTATACTCCTTTAAAACCCACAATTCAAGTGGTGATAATTATAAAATTGGATAGCATAGTAAAGAGGAGGATCATGATTTCTTTTCAAGTTTAATTTGTTTTAGACTTGTTTAGAAGCTTCGAACTAACAACAGAATTGTATGTTATAAACAAAATAATATGTACATGTTTCTAACCCTTGTAAAACCAACATTCGATTGGAAATAAACTATAAAGTTGGCTAGTATGGTAAAAGAATATATATTGAATTATTTTACATAGTTCATTTGAGATTAGACTTTAATAGTCAATAGTTGTTTCTCAACTTTGTTTTTGTTAGTAACTTACCAAAATTATTTATTGGTAGGATGAGTTTATGAATATAAAAGATATCTGGTGCTTAGCAGAAGATGGAAGGTTGATCATTATAGAAAACATCTACCTTAAAAACTGTTATAGACAGTAACTTAATTTAAGAAAAGCATTATAGGAATATTAAGAAGTGCAATGGAATAATTCTACTTGAATCTATAAGCGATAGAACCACTTGAATTGACCTAGATCTATGAAGCAAAGGCAAACAATGTATCATGTGAAAAGACGCTATTGTTTTTACACTAAACAAACTTATAGTGTCAAGAAGTTTACAGGCTGTAAGTTTCCCTACAGAAGATAAATATCGATCAGCTTGATACTCAAGTAAGAGTATGATAATGTATAATAACCAATAGTACAATCAGTATAACATTGCAAGATATGCATATTAAAGTAGAAGTTACTATGCAACTAAGATTAGAAGTTTAGAGCCACAGTAAGTACCTTTACTGTCGCTACGTACGATAAAGAAAGAAACTCAATTATTCTGAACTTCATTTACAAGAAAAACTGAAGAAAGCAAACTATTTTTACCTCATGGAAGTTGCTTGGAATTTAGAAGGTTATTTACTAAGCTTATTAATTGCAAATAGAAACACTTTTGGATACTTTTTGAAATTTAAAACGTTACTCGTTCGATCATACCTTTAAACCTGTAAGAACCAGTAATATTTCTGCATTAGCATAAATGCTAAGTAAGCCCGGGATTCAAAGTTAGATTCCACCTACTTGTCATAAAGAAGACTCATCAGTAAACTGAAATAAAACAATACGCAAGTAAACCTTATTCATGTTACAAAAAGTAAACTTCT
The DNA here is from genome assembly GCA_001517045.1 of Pseudotsuga menziesii. Lineage (NCBI taxonomy): Eukaryota > Viridiplantae > Streptophyta > Pinopsida > Pinales > Pinaceae > Pseudotsuga > Pseudotsuga menziesii. The sequence continues at coordinate 1,170,862 of LPNX011019033.1, read as the reverse complement.
TAGTTAACATAATTGAGATTATGTAATACTAATCATTTGACTGTTTCTTTTACTGCTAACCTTTAGCTGTTAGTAAACCGCAGTTTCAGCATTTTATGTTATCTCAAAATTTTAATTTTTTGTGAAAATTTGGGGTTTTGACAGGGAAGGCCATATATATGTGATCTACCATGTGTGGTAAAATTAGCTATAACAGATGCCCCCTAATGTGTTAGGTCAGAGGGGTAATACGATGGCCGAAATACATTATAAGTCCATCCCAGAAGTGGAGTGATAAAGAACCAAGTGGAAGAACCAGCCATCCAACAATATAATACAATAATCAAACTCTGCACATGACTGCAAATACATATAGCAGTCCCGGATATATAAGAGTACAATGGCCATGAATATGCATGATATACAAACTGTGACATGTGTGGTCATTGCCACGCACAATATAAAATAGATTAGAATATCCATGATGAAGATATACAAAGGACCAAGATCTCCATGAAAGTTGAATATATACTATGGATTAAGATCTCCATAATGGCTGAAGATATCTGACATACAGTGAAATCAAGTCACGAGAGCTGAAATCTCATGAACACTGGCACGATCAAGGAGGTAGCATATAAGAAATGCCACCAATCTGGAGGGTCTTGTACACAAACTACTACGAGTACATGCCCTACTATGTGAATAAAGGTGTCGAGGTCAAACACAATAGTCCATCATCTTATTACTGTTCATTGATGTATACCATTAACAGACGCAAGAACACCCACCAAAAATGAAAATGGGAATCAAGGTACTAGAGTGCAATCTAATAAGTGTGAATAAATGTGTTGAGGTTGAACACTTGAAAGAATCCATCGATTAGGGGACATTGATGTATTCCCAAAAATGTCGATGGTGAGAGAACCTACCACTAATGACTGTAAGTCTCAAGGCACTCAAAGGACTCTAGACTCCTATCCCAGAATAAATGATCTGAAGTCGATGGGATGGAATCTGCTGGAAGGAGGGAAATAAGGAATCCCCCATCAACCAACACGAGGTACTGAGCAACGCTATATAATGTGGAAGGACTTGAAAAAGATGTGCATGAACCAGTAATAGTACCGGGAATGGTCGACATGCAAAGTCAAGAAAACTGAAGAATGTCCAACTCAGGCTTCAACTTCCTTCGAACAAGAGCATAAAGGCAAATGGTGACTGAATGTAGGCAGCATAGACTCAATATACAAAATTGGGAAATCTCTACGACGCATGAGGCATCGATAGAGGCTCCATAGAGACTGGAAGCTTAACCAGTCGGTGGAGATAAACTCAGAGATACAAGTACATCCCAACAGATGTGATGTACAGTGCTCTGTTCGAAGGTGACACGACTCGACTGCTGCCAAAGATAACATCTTTTCCTGTACATCTTTTTGGTTTTTCGATTTTTTTGGACTTTTTCCAGATATTTTGAAAAGCTTGAAAAAGAATAAAAGTTCTTTATAGTTACAAGTCTAGGAGGAGACGAGTGTCAAGGGGCAAACAAACTAGTTCCAAGTAGCAGAACATACCTATGCTCAATGGAAGGAAACATGTGTAGGATAACAACACTTGGGGGAAAGTCCCCTCCCAGTAAAAAAATTGGGGAATCAAGCTGCAAAAGATGTATAAAACAACTCTGCTTGGCGAGACATGAGACAAGCTCGAGCTATATGGCTAATAATCAGAGTCAGGGAAGCCGACATAAGGCTCAAAAAGGCAAGCAAACATCATGATAATGCAATTACAACTTGACATATACAAGGGAGTCCCAGGGGAATGGCCAACATAAAGTTCAAGAGGAGTATGAAGCTCTTGCTCAAGGACATGGCGAGACTAAAAGGGACTCCCGGAACTAAGAGAGGACTCACAACATGGGTACCAAATGCAAAAGGGAGATAATTAGGACACCCATGTATAGGAAAGCTCTACCATTCCCATAGTACCACTTCTAACAACAACATGAAGGTTCTGTGATACCATGGAATGGGGTCGTACCTAACGTTAAGATGAAACATCACAAGGTCATGCAAAATGTAGGTGGATGTGAAATCCTAACCTATATGCCAGTTCAGACATGATACCTATAATAGGCACGAACGGGTCAAAACCTCGAAGGGAGTGTACAAAAATGGGACCCTACATGAAAACCATATTAGTCCAAAAAAAAAAACCCAAAATAGTCAATAAAGAATCCAAACTATAGGATATAGGGAGGAATGATCATGACAAATACACCCAAAAATGCAATAAAAGTCATCTAAAACTCTTAGTCTCTGCAACAAGTATAAAACACAATCCCAGCAAGACACCGCGAGACAAAAAAGAGTAATGCACTAATGGAAAAACAAAACGATAAATGACTAAAACTACTTTCAAAGAAAAATCAATGAAAAGGCGGTCTCTGGTCACAAAAGAAGCATCCAACAGACAACATCAGAACCAAGGAAGACCCAACCACACTCACAACCCACCCAGCAAATTCCCACAACATCAAACTCACCAAAAGGGAGGATGTATGCGACTGTTTAAAGAACAACTGCGTATATAAGCAACTTTTGGCCAAAAACCTGCGTATACAGAGAAGACAGTTGTAAAAAGTGGGCCAAGGGTCAAACCAATAAAGGGGAGTATCAATGGATGAACATACTATAAAATGCAACACAGAAACAAGGAGAAACAAAGAGCAAGTCAATAATATCAAGCACATTGTGCCCCCAAACCCCAAACAAAAACAAGGAATGTCCCCGGTATGGTCACCAATTCTATTACGAAGAAAACTTCCTATGGCTTGGGGTGTACCACAACAGACAGAGAAATCGCAGAAATAAATCCCTTCCCAATATGCAAGAGAAATAAAACATCTAACACTAAAGGATCTCGAAACATACCTTATTCTGAACGGTTGATGTAGATCCCCGTTGAGCTTTTTCCAATTCCGCTTGTGTTAGCAATTTGCTCTCTCAACAACAACAAACAAGACAAGCATGCTATATAATGGTGTTATACCTACTCTAGCATATATAATCAATAATGTATAAGCAATTAAAAGAATCCATGGATTCAATATTCAGTTAAATGCACATCATTATACGGGTAAAGATATTTCTATTAATATAAATCAGATATTACATGAGTGACAATCTCTGTCGGCACGTCTGCGAACAGGAGAAACTGAGTCCTCCACCTGGGCCTCCACCACTTCAATCCTGCATCTCTCGATAGCAAACTCACAAGCAAGGGAAAGCTTGGAAAGAACACAAAGTGCTCCAAGGGACAAAGGGATGCAGACTCAAGTATAAGCAAGCTACAACAACAATGTAGTTTTCTTGCTCTTCAATTCCTCTCTCTTCAATGTATCCAAAGGGTTCCTTATATAGTGCTTCAATGGGGTAATGGAAGGTCAAATCCAAGCAATCTCGAGGCATATGGAAGGCCAAGAGACAAGTGACTTAGATCCACATCAAGGAAAACTCCAAAAATATTTGGCCTTTTGCACACATCTCGATGTACGCAGGTTAAGGGTAATATCTGCGTGCATACGAGGAAAAGGGATTAAAAGTCACGTACAGCAAATAACAGGTGTTTTTAGTGATGATCTTGGAAACATAAAAGGTACAAAAATATTCCATGGGGTCCAAAGAATCTGCAGAGGGACATGAAAGGCCATATATATGTGATCTACCATGTGTGGTAAAATCAGCTATAACAATTACGTTTTTGATATGTTTCGAAGGAGATTATATCGTACTGATTCTAACCACCCTTATTATATCCAGAACTATATATAGTATAAAGAATGGTGTCCTACACTCAATTAAACAAATTTAAACACAGTACTTTAAAAAAGTCTTAAACTTATATATGGAAATTGTGAAATTTTTTAAGTGTTTAAGCCAAACATTTTTAAATGATAATTACAAATGTACTTAAAAAAATATTTTAAAAAAATTACCGACTTGCCCGATTCTAATGCATTCATTCACGTCAATTGGCATAATGGCATATTTCCTAGTGAAAAAGTATGCAATGTGTTGGAGAAAGATCTTAAGAAAAAATTTAGGACCGAAACCTTTAATCTAGAGACCGACTGCATTCTTCATCATCATAGACAGGCTCCAAACTATCGATTGATGATATACGGACCTCATGATTTGCGATTTTACTTTTTAAATTAAAACGAATATAAATGATGTGAGGATTTAGAGTTATCTGAATTTGAATGAATTGGAAGCAATGGAACATGACAAACTCCAAATCCAATCGTCATCGTTTGCAAAGTCAATCAATAAATATAAGACAAAAAACATTATAATTCTTGCCATAAGAATTCAATAAAATATATATATTGTAAATTTGTAGGTCCTTCTATTGCCATCGATAGCCAAATAACAGACATTTACAGAAAAAAACCAATCCCTCCCATTTATGGGAAATCACTCTTGCAGACCAGACTGGCAGTCTCCCTCGAAAGGAAACAAGACTGAACCAGAATGATTGGAAGTTCTTGATAAGCCTCAGAAAAGATTCTTCCATGGAAACTTAAAAAGTAAGTAGGTGACAAACCTTGTCAGTGGGACCTAGTCATACCGCAAGCAGAATTTGCCTATAATTCAAGCACCAACCGATCAACAGGAAAATCTGTGTTTCAAATTGTCAATGGAACCAATCCCAGAGGGGTTGAGGATCTAGTGGACTTGCCTACAAATCCCTATCTCAACAGGGATGTTACAGACTTTGTGGAAAATATTCAAGGAATACATCAACAGGTTGAGCAGAAGTTGCAGTCAATGGTTGATCAATACAAGGGATATTGATCGGCATAGGAGAAGAAAGGTCTTTCAGGAAGGAGAAATGGTCATTGTACATTTGAGAAAGAAAAGATACCCCAAGGGAACCTTCAACAAACTGAAACCCTGGAAATTTGGCCCTTGTAAAATTAAAAAAAGAATAAATGACAACGCCTACCTAATGGCTCTACCAAAAGAATTAGACATCAATCATGTTTTCAATGTGGTTGATCTTTATTCACTGTTGACTGAGTCTAGCAAAGAGGGGACTGAAGACCAGTTAATTAATGATCAGCATGACAGGGGGAGGGGACTGGACCAAACTTTTACCTAAGAAAAAAAGAGAAAAATTTGAACATGTGTTAGACATGAAACAAGCTGCAACACGCTCCAAGGCTTATAAGTTATACCTAGTTAAGTGGGAAGGACTGTCGGATTCCTACAACTCATGGATCACAAAAGCAATGTTACTTAAACACAACCGTGAGGTTACATCATGTGACCTAGAACCAGGAGGTTTTGAAATTTTACAAGAAGAGGAGGATGATGCAGAGCATGGATTCGAAAACATAACAGCTGATTCGATCCGTGACTGGTGGGAGCACTCCGAGTTCAAGTAGACAGGATGCATATTTTCTATATATGTCTTTTGGGTATAAATCTTCAGAATAAAAATACTGGGCCTAGGCGAAGGAGGGGATCAATTTTTCTTTGAATTTTCCAGAGATTTTTTTTCAAGTTTTTATGCATTTTAGTTGCTACACTTTGCAGCTGTAAGTGGTGACTTTGTATGTTGTGACTGTGTATTGGGACTTGCATGCCCTGTATGGGGAATTTGAGAGCTTTTGCTCAGTTCTCCCAGGATCTGTTAGTTTGAGTTTTTAATCAATAAAAAATGGTCTGTGTGTTGTTGAGTTGAGTTGTTCTTTTATATATAAGTTTTGTTGTTTTCCAGTTTAATGTTGCCTGTGAAGCTACAGGATTTCTGAGTGTTTTGGCAGTGAGGAGTCATTGCATCAAGTACAAGTTAGGCGTAACAATAGTAGGTTGCGATCAAATTCGAAGGAAACAACTACCACATTCGTATCTTGGAGAAATTGAGGGAAGACTTGGACAAGTCGCTTAATTTGAGGAAAGCATCAACTGCACAAGTGTTTGGTGAAAAACAAAGTGAAGTGGTTGGAGGAAACCATAGAGGACTACATGTGAGAACAGTAGGATTTCTTGTAGTGTTGGAAAGGACACCAATGAAGTTGAGTGGGCAAGGATGTATCATCCTTTCCTCGTGGCAATCATTGAACCCTCACCCTCTTGTCCATTAGATCACTTGAGTGCATGGGAAACCAACATACCCGATGAGACCATGACATGGTTAGCACATTGCAGCATTTTAGAGCATGTAAGACAACCACAAGTAGTGAAGATGGACCAAGGATTGAAGCTTTTAGTAGTAGCAGGGTGAGTGACCAAGGGGTTTCAACAAAGTTGTCAAAGGATTTGAAAAAGGAGCATCAACAATGGGCTTCAATATTTGGAAAGAGGCTTCAACAAAGAGGCCTTTGTCAAGCAACAAAAAGTAAGAAGATTACATTTGGCCATTGAGTCCACTTGCCCAAGGCAGGGTGGTAAGACACACTAAAAGGGTCAAAATGGTTGTACCCCACACCGGGCACATGTGGACACCATTGGGCACAACACTTGGGTGCGTGGAAAAAGGGACTTGAGCGTATGGCAAAGTGTAAGAAGAACAGTCAACAAGGAAGCATGTGACCAAGGTGCACCCAAGAGAAGATGTCAGCAAGAGCACTCAAGTGCTAGAAATGTGGGTCAACAAAGCTACTGAAGGGCCTTCATGAGAAGGGCTTCACATGAGCACCCAATTCCCTTGGGGTTTCAAAATATGTGCATCTTAGAAGATGTGTTGGCCAAGAAAGACTTGAATGCCCACTTACGAGGAAGAATGGAGTGACTCCTCGTATAAATAAGTTGGGGACACAAGTAGCAAAATAATCCACCAAGATCAAGCAAGTCATCCACCAAAGAGATAAGGAAATGAATTATGCAAAGGGTTGTTAAGGTAGAGTCACCAAGTGAAAACACACATTACAAGTAGCAAGCTTTCAAGAGAAAGGCAAAGGATCGACAAATGAAATATAGTAATGTTGGGAAAGCATTGCCATAGGTTATTCTTTGTTGTATTTCAAATAGCAAGCTAAATGTCACACCCCCTTTCTACCTAAGGTTTCATCCATTGCTTGGACCACCCATTGTAACTTGTTCACTTCATTAAAGACTTGCCATGTTTGGGCACCCAACCAATATGTTGTGTTATGATTTCTTTTATTTGTGGTAGAATTGTTAATAGGCTAAGTAAGAACACAAACATCATAAGTTAAGTGTCCAAGTGCACGTTGGAAAAGTTTGTTGGGCACCATTGGCCTAAACAACAATAGATAGCTTATGGAAAAGGTATCAGCATGCCACGAGAGAGAAGGTGTAGTCCACCTATTATGGAAAAGGTATCAACATGCCATGAGAGAGAAGGTGTAGTCCACCTAAGAATAACGTGAGGTGACCAAATCCTCAAAATGAAATAAGGGTGGTGTAACCTGATTGTCCAAATTCAAGCAAACCAACTGCACCAAAGCTTATTGTAACAAATATTTTGAAATTACTATTTACTAGCACATCCACACAATTTGTGGCTGTATCACTTCCATAGAGATCAAATGGTTGACAGATAGTTATGGAATGGAAGACAATTTGGAAATATTTGTTTACTCCTTGTATTATTTTAGTTAAACGGGTTCAAGTGTACATGTTATCACGAACATTCTTCATGTTATCCATTTATCAACTATCCGTTATTTTTTATATTCTTTTTTTTTATCTCACATTCTTCTGGTTATCTGCCATGAACTATGAGTTATCCCTGCATTGGTAAGAGTTATCCATTCATCACATGAGTTATTTTTTATATTCCTTTTTTATAATTGTTTATTTCGAATTTTGAAGTAATGTCATAAAATCAATTTCTAGAGTACACTAGTCTCATCATGATCAGTAGATAAAAAAGCAATAACACTATTCCACCCCAAATCTCAAATAAAAAACATAAATATGGATATAGATATCGACATAAATATGGATATAAATATATTTGCTTTGTTCACTTAATATAACACAAATTCAGCCACTCACTGCATTTTTTTATTAATATAAAAATATAGTGGATTCCTGTAATTTGGGTACGGCTGTCTCTTATCCTTGTTCTGTTTCAAACAAATTCAAGACTTGCACGCAAAGAAAGCAATATATTATTCTCAAATGGCATCTATTAATCGGTGAATGGCGAGCAAGCAGCAATACACAAAAGCAGATGGAAATGGAAGAGGGCGTCAAGTTATTAACGGCTTCGTGCAGCTTGTTTGCAACGAGAGCAGAGTTAGCTCTCAAAGCCAAGGGAATCAAATTCCAAACAGTGGATGAAGATCTGTATAACAAGAGCGAGCTGTTATTGACCAGCAATCCTGTCTACAAGAAAGTCCCTGTTCTCATTCACAACGGCAGATCCATCTGTGAATCTCGGATTATTCTGGAGTACATAGACGAGATTTGGCCTCAAGCTCCTCATCTGCTATCGGACGATCCATATGATCGTTATGTTGTGCGGTTCTGGTCAGATTTCATCGATAACAAGGTAATTAACGAGGAGTATAAATCTATTTTAATTTTAGATTTATGATTTTGTATCGTAAATCTATCTAGGATGAATATATTGATTTGGAGTGAGCTAGCTATGGAGCAATCCTCCCTCCATGGGACGGAGGAGGAGCAAAGTCAACCTTAACTTTGCTCCTCCTCCGTCCGATTAGGGAGGATTGCTCCATAGCTAGCTTACTCCTATTGATTTTGGAACCATGAATTTTTTCTATTTTACTATTAAAATTTATGGTTAATCAGCTTGCTGCAAAGCAATAATTGTTGTTGAGAAAGATCATTAACCATCCTGCGACAAAGTAATGATTACTATTTCACATTCCAAGCTGGAGAGAGCTTAAAAGACTACACACTATTTTAACCAACAAAGTTGTGTTTATTTATACCTCAAGGCAACAATGAAAACCAACTGGCTTGGGTTGTAGGCAAGAGAGCAGCAACACCTGCTATGGGAAGGAGATAGAAAACTAAAACTGCTTCTATGAAATGGCTCTAGTACTTTTTACCTCTACAAAGACTTTATTCATTGACTTGCCCTTGTTTATTTATTTTAAGACTCACCTTCTTACCAATTGGGGGATTAAATATTCTGGGATTAACTAGCCTGAGGCAAAGCAATGATTATTGTTAGAGGCTCAGATCTCAACTCTTTGAGATGTAACAGTGAGGAATGAGCCTACCGCAGCAATGCAAAGAGACTGATACTGCAAAGGGACTAATACTGATATGAATCAAAAAATAATTTTGATGGCTCAATGTATGTTAATGGAATTATTTGGTTTTGCAGACCATGGAAATAATAGCTGAGCTTCACAGCGTTCGTAGCGCAGAGGAGTTGAAGAAGGTGCAGGAGAAGTATTATGAGATGGGTTTGATCATGGAGAGCGGAGTAGAAGAACTGGAGAAGAGAGGGTGTTTGTATGATGAAAGGAGTTTGAAGTACATGGATTTGTTCTACGCTCCTTCTGTGGCGTTCTTTGGACCGACCCAAGAGCTACTTGGGCTGAGATTTGCAGACAGTGAGAAATGCCCTCGTCTCAACAAATGGATTCAGGATTTGCTCACCTGTGATTTTTTGAAGTCAACGCTTCCTCATCCTGATAAATTGATGGAGCATGGTAAAAAAGTGTTCCCTCCTGTTTCAGTCTGGATGGACTGATCACTCGTTATTTATAAATTGTCAAGTGGAACAGTATTTAAAATGTTAAATTATTTAGGTCTTTGGAGTTTACTGTTGTACAGTGATCTTTATTATAATAAACTTTGATGTGAGTGCTTGACTGTAAACATTTATTAAATCTTGTATGACTGATGCTGATTTTGATTCATCGCTGCAAGGTAGGTACATGTAAACTTCTTTTAGAAATTTTATTATATCGACCTTGCTATTTCAAGCCCAGGGATCAAGGGCAGCCCGTACGCATCCCCGGGACTGGATTCCTGCACTGTGGAGGCCCAACCACTACCTGGTGCCATTGAACTCCATTATTTAGATTAATCACTCTACATAGTATTGCAATTATGAATTCTAATTGTGTTGTGATTTATTATATGTTGCATAAGTTTTCTAAAAGGGATAAAGTGATCCTTGATTGAATCAGCTATGATTCTCTTAGTTTTGACTATGTTTATTGTGTGCTTTTTCTTTGCATCCTCTTTTTCTGGCTTTATAACTTCATCTATGTGCCTCCTCAAGGTGAGTTGGTCAATGTCCTCCTTCTCCAGAATCTGTGGATAGAACCTTGGAAAATCTAATGCCCTAGTTTCTCCCATTAGTAATGGTAGGTCAAAAAATGAAAATCCATAGAATTGAAAACTAGTTCGACCAAATGATGTGCCCTCCTAGACAGAGTTAGATCGACCTTCTTTTTCACCTAATCTATGGAGCAAGTTTCCAGGAATATCAAGCCTAGTTTGTTGTAATGTTGGATAAGTTGTTGCACAATGACTTCTTTTAGGTTGGCTCTGATACCATTTTAGATTTTCAAAAGTTTTATGCCAAAAAAAAGGATCACTGAAAGAATGACAAGCACAGTAGCACAAAGAGAACACAAAGATTTGTCCTAGGAAACCCTCGTGGTGAAAAAAACCCAACAAAACTTCCTTGATATAGAATCCAACCAAGTATAGTGTAATACCCTAATAATAAGACTTGATTGCTTCCTCTCTCTCAGATGAACTACTCCTTATCTCTCTAGCGAACTTGCTTGAATTGTAAGTGTGTCCAAATGAGGGAGGTGTATCATCTATTTATACACATCAAGGGAAGAGTCTAATAACCCAACATGGATGACTTCTCTTGTCAACCAGTAACGACTTGCCTTGGGAGACTCAAAACAATAAATATAAAACATTGTTGTGGGTACTATTGACCCGACTTACAACGGAGGTTTTACCTCAAGACTTTTACATGATTAATTACATCAATGGCATCCCTGAAAGGAGGTATAACATCTCTGAACTGAGGTATAATAATAATATAATAAAAGTACAATAGAATATATTTTGAAGTTACATTTGTTAATTTTTCATATGCTTAGCTAATACATCAGTATTTCATTTCATTTTCATAACAAAAGCATATAAACAGGATCACTGAAAGAAATAGTATCACAAGAACAACACAGATTTATCCTGGGAAAACCCTAAAGGGAAAAACCCAGCAAAAGCTTCCTCAATGTAGATGCCCCAAAAAGATAAAAGGTAAAACCAACAAGGAGATCAAAGCCTGATACTCGTCCTTCTCCAGCTACTTCTCTCTCTCCACTAATGCGCTACACAAGTGAGAGTGTGTGCTCCAAATGAGGAGCGCTACACCTCTATTTATATTCATCCGTTCACTTTAATTAACTCATCTGACATGTAGGCTCGAGTTACACATGTAGGCTCAAGTAACCACACTGGGGTGCTAATGACCCACCTTTACAATTAGAGGGGACTACCTCATGACTCTTATTAGTTCTTGCGATTAGAAGCATCGGGGTACAAAGTAATACAAGTGGTTCTCCCAGTAGGACCATCGGGGACCACAAAAAGATACATATAGAATATTCTTTGAAGTTACATTATTTCAACACTCCCCCTTAACGAGAAGGGTATTCTACAACAACAATAATAGGAGAGAGAGAGAGAGCGTCATCAACATCATCAGGGTAACACATCTATAAATCATTGGAAGCTTTTCAACATCATGTAGTCTTCATCTTCAGTCTTCAGTCTTCAACAACATCAACACTTTGACCGCTTCGATCAGCAACAACTTCAGCACTTTAACCTTTTGATCAGCAACATCATCTTCAACATTTTGACCTTTCTATCAGCAACATCATCTTTAGCACTTTGACCTTTCGATCAGCAACATCATCTTCAGCACTTTGACCTTTCGATCAGCAGCATCATCATCATACTCTGATCTTTCGAACAACAACATCATCATCATACTCTGATCTTTCGAACAGCAACATCATCATCATCATACTCTGATCTTTCGATCAGTACATCATCATCAACAACAACCTGCAATCCACAACACGAAGACAAAAGTCTTCGGATCACTTTTGGACCTAAGTCCAGGGATGATACAATCCTGCCACGTTCTCGACAACCGAAGTCACCGAATTGATTACGGGATAATCAGTCCCTATCACTTTAGGACTAGGTCCAAGGATGATGCAATCCTACTGCATTCTCAACAACCGAAGTCACCGGATTGATTATGGGATAATCAGTCCCTATCACTTTAGGACTAGGTCCAAGGATGATGCAATCCTACCACATTCTCAGGGACCGAAGCCTCCAGATACCTTTATGAACTGAAGTTCAAGGATGATGCAATCCTGCCACATTCTCGGGGACCGAAGCCTCCGGATACCTTTCTGAACCGAAGTTCAAGGATGATGCAATCCTGCCACATTCTCGGGGACCGAAGCCTCCGGATACCTTTCTGAACCGAAGTTCAAGGATGATGCAATCCTACCACATTCTCGGGGACCGAAGCCTCCGGATACCTTTCTGAACTGAAGTTCAAGGATGATGCAATCCCACTACATTCTCAAGGACCGAAGTCACTGGATCTATTCTGGATAGATGTCCCAAGATGATACAATCCCTCTTCATTCTCGAGGACCGAGGTCTCTGAATCACTTTAGGGCAAGTGCCCAGGGATGATACAATCCCACTACAACATCACTACTCCCCCTTTCGTGGAAGGTCTTTCCAAACAACACCAAACTTGTCCCGAAAGTGTTCGAACTTTACTCGAGACAGAGGCTTCGTCAGCACATCAACAACTTGTTCATCAATACTCACATACTAGAGCTTTATAGCTCCCTTCTGCATCATATCTCGAATATAGAAATACTTGATTTCTATGTGCTTTGATCTATCATGGAATACTGGGTACTCTGTCATCTTTATACAACTTTGATTATCACATAGATTCACTGTAGTGTCCAACTCTAGGTTGAATAATCCTGGCATCAGCTTCTGAATCCATATGGCTTCAAACCTAGCAGAGCAAGCTACTATAGATTATGCTTCAGCTATGCTTAGAGAAACACTAGACTGCTTTCTGCTAAACCATGAAATCATAGCAGATCCTAGACTATAACATCCACCTGAAGTGCTTTTTCTTCCAGCCCAATCTGCATCTGTGTAGCCATACAATCTATACTCATGGCTACCATCATAGTATAGACCAAATTCTATAGTCCCTTTCAGATATCTCATCACATGTTTTGTAGCTACTAAGTGAACCCATCTTGGTTGAACAAGAAATTGAATCAAGGTGTTCACAGCAAAACAGATGTCTGGTCTGGTATTTGTTAAATACATCAATGACCCAATGATCTGTCTGTAGTGAGTTACATTCACTAATTCTAATGGGTCATCAGCTAACAACTTCAGTTTGGAGTCCATGGGTGTGGCCATGGCTTTGCATTCCAACATATTGAATCTCTTTAATATCTTTACCATATACTTTGCCTGGTTGAGAAAGATTCCTTCTGAACTTTGCCATACTTCTAGACCTAGGAAATAATGCATTAACCCAAGGTCTTTCATTTCAAATTCTTTTGCTAGTTTCTTCTTGCTTTCCATAATCTGTTTCTCATTCCCTGTCAAGAATAAGTCATCCACATATAACAGCAGGATGACAGGTTCATCTTTTACAACCTCAAGATAAAGGTTAGGATCAGCTTTACTCTTGGTGAAGCCCATGCTTGACTGGAAATTGTCTATGCTTTCATACCAAGCTCGAGGAGCTTGTTTTAGGCCATACAAGGCCTTCTTCAACTTGCATACGTGAGTATGTCTATCTTCAACTTCAAATCCTTGTGGTTGTTCTATGTATACTTATTCTTCGATCACACCATTCAAAAAAGTTGTTTTCACATCCATCTGGTGTAAGTCCCACTTCATCATAGATGCAAGTACCATGATAGCTCTAATCGAAGTATATCGTGCTACTGGGGCAAATGTTTCTTCATTATCAATTCCCTCTTTCTGAGAGAATCCTCTAGCCACAAATCTTGCTTTATACTTCTCGATACTTCCATCAGCTGCATGCTTTATTTTGAATATCCATTTGGAGGATACTATACTCTTTCCTTCTGGGTTGGGAACTATATCCCATACATCATTCTTCATTATTGATTGGTATTCTTCATTCATTGCTTCTACCCATTCTTTCTTTTGTACAGCTTCTTCAAGGCTTGTAGGTTATTGATCTACAAGATCACACATCAAGGCTACATAATTGGAAAAAGTCTTAGGCTTCTTTCTTTCCCTTGTGGAGCCTTCAGGAGCTCCATATCTTTCCGCTTCTCATATAATTCTCTTGTCCAAGCAGGCTTTCTCTTTCTTGACATCTCCATCATGGGAGATTCTTGTGGTTCTACTAAGTCATGTTCCTCAGGACCTTCATCTTCAAGGAGACATGTAGTTTCTTTATTTCTGGGAGATGTCTCTTCTTCATACACTTCTTCATGTTGGCACTTCCTGGATCTATTGAGGGCTGTCTCTTCATCAAATGTCACATCTCGACTGATTTCCATGTGATGGAATCCAGGAATATAGATTATGAATGCTTTGGATACTTCACAATATCCAACAAATATCCCCTTCTTTCCGGAAGGGTCTAACTTGGTTCTTTTCTCTTTTGGTATATGAATATATACTGGACAACCAAATATCTTGAGGTGACTTACCTCAGGCTTCTTTCCTGTGAACATCTCTTCTGGAGTCTTGAACCCAAGAGCACTGTGAGATATTCTATTCTGCATATACACAGCAATTCTTGCTACTTCTTCCCATAGATGCATTGGAAGATCTTGATCATATATCATTGTCTTCACTGCCTCCATGACGGTTCTGTTCTTTCTTTCCACAACCCCATTTTGTTGAGGATTGTAGGGAGTATTTAATTCCCTCTTGATTCCAGCATCTTTTCAAAAAGCCTCAAACTCTTTTGAGGCATAGTCTCCTCCATTGTTTGATCTGAGTGTCTTTATTTTCTTGTCTAAAAGATTCTCTATCAAGGCTTTGAACTCCTTGAATTTCTCAAACACTTCACTCTTTGCTTTCAAGAAGTATATCCAAGTCTTTTTTGAAAATTCATCAATGAATGTGATATAATATTCACATTGGACCACATACATCTAAATGAATCAATTCCAACATACCTTTTGTTTTAGTTTCACTCTTTGAAAATGGATTCTTGATGTTCTTTCCCTTCGCACATCCTTTGCAAATGCCTTCATGCTTGATCTTCATGTCTGGTAATCCCGTCACTACTTTGTTCACATGAGGTAGAGCCTTGTAGTTAATGTGGGCAAGCCTTTTATGCCATAGTTCACTAGGGTCAGTGGACTCATGAACAAAGGTTGTTTCTAAGTGCCCTTTGAGTTTATACAAGCCTCCTTCTTCACCAATGATGATTGCATCTTCAATATTCTTTCCTTTGGGCCATGTGAGTACTTGGCCATCTATGAAAGCAACTCTGAATCCTTTCTTATCTAAAGCTGAGAGAGAAAGTAAGTTCTTCTTTAAACTAGGTACATATAATACATCTTTCATCTTTAGAGGATTACCTGAATCAAGTTTGTAGCTTGCTTCACCAACTCCTTTGATCAAATATTGATAGTCATCTCCTAGGGATACTTTCTGAGGAGAGCTTCTTTCTTCAAGTTTGGACAGAGTTTTCTTTTGTCCCGTCATGTGCTTTGAAGCACCACTATCAATAAGCCAAGTGTCTTCTCCAGGTGTTATAGACCCAGAGAGTGCAGAGAATAGTACATACTCTTCTGCTTCTTCTTCTCTTGTTGCTTTCTTGGAGGTCCTTCTTCTTCTTCTTCTTCTTCTTCATCTTCATCTTCCACTAGATGAGCATGATATATTTTGTTGTTGTTGATCCTCTTCTTATATTCTTGCTTCTTTATAGGACAATTTCGGGCAATGTGTCCTATCTTGTCACAATGAAAACATTGAAAGCCAGAGTAGTCTTTACCTGGATGTTTTTCCCTTCTTCTTTGGATTCTTCTGGGAGGTTGAGACTCCTTGAAGTTTCTTCTCTTAAAGTTAGATTGACTTCTTCTTCTCTTGGTGTGAGTGGCTAGGGCTTGATCATCTTCCTTTAGTAAGGCTTCTTTGTTTGCCACTCTAGTCTCTTCTTGAATGCAGTCTTCCCATACTACTTCAAACATCATGCTTTATTTTTTGGCACACATCATCTGGATGAAGGATTCCCAAGGTCTAGTGAGACCATTGAGAGCAGTCGTAACCAATTCATCTTCATCAAGCTTATCTCCAACAGCTTCTAGTTGCTCTTTGATCTGAGAAACCCTTGTGAAGTAGTCTTGGATGGATTCTCCATGACTCATCTTGGTGCTCTTCAGTTGAGCTCTTAGATTCATCTTCCTGTTGATGTTTCTTCCCTCATACATTCTGGAAAGGGCATCCTACATTTCTTTTGGAGTCTTCTTGGATGATACTTGAGGGATCAAGTGATCCTTGATGGAGTCAACAATAATCCTTTGTGCTCTAATCATATCCTTTCTATGCTTCTCCTTGGCTTCAGCTTCTTTAGGTTCTGAAACTTCTTCTTTGACATACTTATCAAGATCATTCTCTTGGAGAATGAGACCAATCCTGTATTTCCATGCTCGAAAATTCTCTATGCCTTCTAGCTTGTCCTCAAGCTTAGCGCTTGGGGCCATCTTGTCAGAAAATCACAAAAAATAGAAATTTTGCGGAATGAGAAACTGACCTTACTAGGAGATGTGCTTGAAGGAGGTGAGTTGACTGGTGTGCTTGGATTCTGGAGATTTCAATTCTTCACCTTCCAAATCAAACTTGCAAGATTCAACTTCTGCAGTTTTCTGGTGTAGCTGTCAAACTAGGGTTTGACTTTTTCGGAGACTCACACATCCAAAAACTGTGATTCCAGGCTCAAAATATGCGCTCTGGGAGGGCGCAACTTTCCATGCAATCAGTTTTTTGAAACTCAAAAATTTTCCCGAAACACTAATTTCTTCCGGGGAGAGAGAGAGGGCTATTTTTCCTTATGAAAGTTGTCCTATTCAGGTTGGCTCTGATACCATGTTAACTTTTCATATGCTTAGCTAATACATCAGTATTTCATTTCATTTTCATAACAAAAGCATATAAACAGGATCACTGAAAGAAACAGTATCACAAGAACAACACAAATTTATCCTGGGAAAACCCTAAAGGGAAAAACCCAGCAAAAGCTTCCTCAATATAGATGCCCCAAAAAGATAAAAGGTAAAACCAACAAGGAGATCAAATCCTGAGCCTCCTCCTTCTCCAGCTACTTCTCTATCTCCACTAATGCGCTACATAAGTGAGAGCGTGTGCTCCAAATGAGGAGCGCTACACCTCTATTTATATTCATTCGTTCACTTTAATTAACTCATCTGACATGTAGGCTCGATTTAATCATGTAGGCTCGAGTTACACATGTAGGCTCAAGTAACCACACTGGGGTGCTAATGACCCACCTTTACAATTAGAGGGGACTACCTCATGACTCTTATTAGTTCTTGCGATTAGAAGCATCGAGGTACAAAGTAATACAAGTGGTTCTCCCGGTAGGACCATCGGGGACCACAAAAAGATACATATATAATATTCTTCGAAGTTACATTATTTCAACAACATTTCCTTCAACAGTAATGAGGTGTTTGCATGTTTCCCAAATCCATAAAAATAATGTCCAAAAAGATATATAAATAACAAATCAACAAAGCAAATCCAAGTTCTTGAAACAAAAGACACTGGCCCATTTTCTTTGTGTGTTTCTGACTTTAAATGAGATTATTGATATGGATTTTCCTTAGCTTGGCCTTTCAATATCCACCTCATCTAATCTACATATGCATTTGACCTACATTAGTACCATATGATAACAAAATTCCATATCATGGGAACACAAATCATTGTGGATATTAAAAAGTTAAAAATTGTCGGCAGTGAGTTAAGGAACATTAGAACAATAGTTTGGCACTTGAAAGAAAATGTATGATCTTCCAAAAGATGATAACAGTTCTATAAAAAACACAATAAAAATTAAAATGCATAGTTGAGTAGATCATGCTACTAATACAATATTGAAAACCAATGTATATACTATCATGCCACTAATGCATTCCAATAATACAAGCATAAAATATTAAAATGATAAATCTATGCACCATACAGTTATTGCAATCACAATCACATAGAATAAATTATAAATTTATGACAATGAACAATGAAGATCGATTCCTAGCACCTGCAACCAACTTCTGACGTCCACCAAGCTTGAAATTGGGGCATACGCTAACTAAGATTGTTGGATGGAAGACACTTACCAAATGGGAGAGAGTCGAGACTCAGAAGTTCAGAACGAGTCGAATGGGATTATGGGAGAGACTCAAAATGAAAAACAAATCTCATAAACTCAGAATGATATTGTTGGACATTGACCGAAAAACTTTTCCAAGCTTTCCAGTAATGGAAACACTCAAAAAAATGCAAGGAAACTGTTGAGTCTATAATGTTATTTTTTAGAGAAGGTGAAGGATGTTTATAAAGGCTCAATTGCATTTATGTGACCCTCTTCTTGCCTCCATGTGTCCTTCAATTTGGTTCGAATTTCATCTTTCCCTTGAACTTCATTTTATTCCGGCAATATGTTTTTTCAATGAGTGGGTTGGGAGTGTGAGGAAGATACTCGATTGTTTGGGACCTTATTTAAGCTCTAGAACATGGGTACTTGTGGCTGGGATCTTAAGGAAACTCTTGATCCATAGAGGAGCTTAATTTTTCTTAGCTTTAGTCATGATGGAGACAGAACAAAATATATTATAGGGGACTAAAACTGCCTTTTTTTAATCATGGAGTAAGACCTAAAACTACATTTGATTAGCTAAGGTCTATTTTTCCCCATATGTAAAGTAACCATTTAATAACATGCATTTGGGTTATTTTAGGTGGCATGGTTTTCCTTAATTAAGGATGAGGAGTCAACTCACATTTGCAGATAACCAATAATGGTTGTCTTCACACTAGTATTGGTTGTCTTTGTTGTCAACTTAGAAATAAGTCATGATAGGTTTTACCATCTTCCAAAATAAGGTTCTTAAATATGTTTTTGTTAATGATCCACTCTCACCATCAACTTCATTGTGTTGTTTTGCATGGAATATTAGGGCTTCGTGCATAGCTTCCTCTTCTAGCGCCAATGTTCCAGAGATGCAAAGCTAAGCCATAACTAGGATCTAAACAGAATCACACATAAGTTAAAGTAACGATAATAAACCAAATGAGAAAATAAACTAGAGAACAATTGAATATAACTACTAGAGATCCACCGCTGAAAATTTGACAAAGATTAAGAATAAATCATATATTGCATGGGTACTGCTCCCATCTGTTAGGAAGGGCATACCCAACATTCCTACTTACCCGAGAGCTTTGGAGCCACCTCTGTGAAGTACCTGAAATGCTCCCAAATATTCATGGAATCTCTCACCCATTTTGGAGCATTTCGTACCAGCTCCAAATGTTAGATTTTTATCATTCAGGCTAGCATTATGATCTTAGGATCTTTAACTGAGAGAATAACATGCACAGCAATAAAACACAAGAGACAAGAGACACAAAGAATTTTTCTTGGGGAAACCATAAAGGAGAAAACCCTGCAACTTCCTCAGAGATAGAATCAGCACCAAAAGTAAAACCCGAAAACATAAAGATGATCTCCTGACAGCAGTAGTCTCTCTCTTGTCCCAGCAACTTCTCCTCTCACTCATGCGCCTCAATGAGTGAATGTGTGTGTGATAAATAGAGAGACTCACTCTCTATTTATATTCTTTCGTTCACTTGAAACCCACTCCAACATGTCGGCCTCACTTAACAATTACTTACTAGAGGCGACATCTCTAGAAGTGTCTAAAAACCCTAGTGCCCCAGAACTTGTGGGGACTTTTCCTCCTCCGACCAACAAGGAGGTTTATCCTTAACACAATGGTGGGGACTATTTCCCCGACTTACAATGACTTACCTAGGGTCGACTTCTCTAGGATAGTCTAATAACCCTAGGGCCCCACAACTGTGGGGACTTTAACCCTTGACCAATAGGAGGGTTACCCATAATGACTTGACATGACTTGTTTATATTATAGAAACTTCCCAGAATAAACATCGGGGTATGACATGACTCAAATACATTATAGACACATCCCAGAATAAACATCGGGGTACAATACATAAGATATACGGATGAATACATTTCGAAGTTACAATTACATCAACACTCCCTCTTAACTAGGAAGGTGTTCTCTCGACACAATTTATCAGTACAAGTCTTCTTCTCTGTATCATCTGGATCATCATCGAGTCCTTGTCATCTTCACCTTCAAGTCATCTCCATCTTCAATTCATCTTCATCTTCGGATCTGAATCATCACTCGATCTGGATCATAATCACTGGATCTAGATCATCATCACTGGATCTGGATCATCACTCGATCTGGATCATCATCACTGGATCTGGTTCATCACTCAATCTAGATCATCTCTGGTTCTGGAACATCTCTGTTGGATCATCGAGGGTGTTATCTCTTGATTCTTCTCGTCACAGGAAGTTCTACAGAGCCAGCCCTTTTTCATGCTGGTTGTAGGCCTAGCCTCCGTGTAGGTCTTTTCTAGCACTTATATCTAACCCTAAGTCAGAATGGCCCGCCCAACACTTACATCTGATCATGTAGGAACCAATCCTATAATCATATCAGAAAGGAAATTCCCAACACTCACACCTGACCATGTGGGAACACCTCCCACAACCATGTCAGAAAGGCCCAGCACTCACATCCGTCAACCAATGATCGGAAAGGCCTAGCACTTACACTTGGCCATGTGAGGAACCAATCCTCCATGCCAAATTGGAAAGGCCTAGCACTTACACTTGGCCATGTGAGGAACCAATCCTCCATGGCAAAAGGCTCTGCACTTACATCTGGCAACCAATGTCAGAAAGTCTCAGCACTTATATTCGACCATGCAAGGAACCAATCCTTCATGCCGAAAGGGCTATGCACTTACATCTGACAACCAATGTCAGAAGGGCGTGCACTCACATCTGATCATGTAGGAACCAATCCTACAGTCCTATCAGAATGGGCCCCAGTCCCAAACTGAGCTACCTGGTAACTGACCAGGCGCCTCCATTCCCAGAATGGGATTCAGTTCTTACTTCTGATCATGTGGGAACCAATACTACAGTCACATCAGAATGGCTCAGCACTCACATATGACATGGAAAGAACCAAATACTTTCTCCATGACAGAATGGCTCAGCCCTTACATTTGACCTACTCGTCAGAATGGCTCTCAATCCCAAACTGAGTATTCCTGGTAACTAACCAAGTGCCTCCATTCCAAGAATGGAATTCATCACTTATATCTGATCATGTAGGAACCAATCCTACAGACACATCAGAATGGCTCAGCACTCATATCTGACATGGAAGGAACTAATCCTCTCACCATGACAGAATGTCTCAGCCCTTACATCTGACCATGGAAGAACCAATCCTCTCACCATGTCAGAATGGCTCTAGGTCTCATCATTTCCCCTTGGAACGAACCTCAATCTGGAGAACACCAAGCTTCTCCCTGAAGTACTCAAACTTCACCCTAGCCAATGGCTTTGTCAACACATCAGCTATCTGTTCGTCCGTCGCAACATACTAGAGCTTCACTGCTCCCCTTTGCACCATATCCCTGATATAGTGATACTTGATCTCGATATGCTTTGACTTATCATGGAACACTGGATTCTCTGACAACTTCACGCAACTCTGGTTGCCACAATGTATACAAGTATAATCCATCTGGAGATCAAATAAATCAGACAGTAGCTTCCGCAACCATACTGCCTCACAACTAGCTGAACAAGCTGTGACATACTATGCTTCAGCTGTACTCAGTGCCACATGGGATTGCTTCCTTCTAAACCAAGAGATCACACATGATCCCATACTGAAGCAACACCCTGAAGTGTACTTCCTGCCTAATCTGAATCAACATAACCTTCCAGGTTAATCTTTTGATTCGCCTCATACTTGAGCCCATAATCAATTGTACCCCTCAGGTACCTCAGAATATGCTTTGCAACAATCAAGTGAACATGTCTCAATGTGTTCACAGCAAAGCAAATATCTGGTCTCGTATTCGTCAGGTACATCAAGGACCCAATCATATGATGATACATCGTAGCATCAACCGTCTCTGATGAAGCATCACTCAATAACTTCATGTTCGATGCCATAGGTGTGGTCATGCCCTTGCAGTCCATCATCCTGAACTTCTTCAAGATATCTACTGCATACTTCCCTTGTCCACACCTCCATGCCTAGAAAATAATGCATCGACACATAACAGGAGCATCACTGGTCTTCCACCTTCAACCTTGAAGCAAAGGTTGGAATCCACTTTACTCTTAGTAAAGCCTAGAATCATCAGTAATTTGTCCATCTTATCATACCATGTCGAACCTTAGGATCTTCTGCAGTCACTCCCTATGAAGCATCATACTCCCTCTGTCTTCCGTACTCTATGCACTGAAACATTATGTACTGGAGTGACAAGTAGCTTCCTCTGCTACTAATATTCTATGTATCCATCTAGGGTCACTGGATACCAAGATCCTCTATCTTTGAAAGCGTTCTTCTCGCACCCATCTATGAGCTTGTCATCCTCTATCAACCTTGTAGCATAGGTTCATATCTTCATCAAGCTCATCATGTATGTGTTATCCCATGGGTGTCTTCTGAACTCGTACAAGGCCTTCTTTTATTTGCACACATGATTCTGCCTGTCATGTGTCTCAACTCCCACTGGCTGCAAATGTCTCTTTGAAGTCTATGCCATGTATCCCACAATGTTTCCATCTACTGCATGATGGAACTACGAACTTCCCTTCATGTATCGATACTACATTCTAGACATCATTCTTCTTGAACCGACCTTCCCTTTCTTCTTGGAATGTTTTGCATCAATGATGTCGCTGCATTCGTCATATTATTTTTCATCTTGAACTGTCATTACTTGTTCTTCGGAACAAGTCTCATTCTTCTTTTCTTGTAGGCGATTATGTATGCGATCTTTCCTACAAGTCAAATGCATTTGTATGGTTAGAAACATTTCATAAGGAATACTCATAATGGCAAGTTCTTATGCATAAATATATGATCATGCAACTACTTTAGCCAATACAACATTCATCCATATCTCACAGAAACTTTCTAGATTCCTTCCATCTCTACCAGGACAACATTGAGATTGTGCACTAATCCAATATGTCAGCAAGGAGGTTTCATTCTAGATAAGTAGCAATGGAGAGTTGTATAGCACCATGAGCTACTTACCGATCACATGCATACCAGTAGTATACTGTCATTAATGCAGACATTCTATCATGCATAATACATTAACTGAATATAAACAAATGCATAACAAAACAATATCATGAAATGACAATTGAATACTTATCTTTATTTGTTTCGTGGGTAGACTCCTTCTTGAGCCTTCGGCTTCATCGTCTTCTTCATTCATAATAGCATCATTTCTTATCCAAATGCTAAGGTGGATAAGAGGTTCTTCAAGAGTTGAGTTCTTCATATTCCTCATCGCTTGAGGGATCTTCTTTGGATGGTGAGAGCTTAATCTTCAATTTCTCCCATCTTCTCTTCTCTTATTATGAGTCGAGCTTCTTCTTCTTCCCAGAGTCTATTGAAAGTAATCACTTCCTTCTGTCACACATTCCTCGAATGAATGAATCCCATGATCCTGGGAGGCCATTCAAGGTGGCTATCATCACCTCTGCATTCTTCACTTCTTCTTTTACCGCTTTCAATTTGTTCTTTGATTTGAGAGGCCCTTGTAAAGTATGACTGTATGGTCTCTGCATTCTGGATCTTCACATTCTTCAACTGGTTTCTTAAGGTCATCTTCTGATGTATGTTATTCCCTTCAAATATCTTGGTCAAGGAATCAAACATCTCTTTCAGTGTCTTTAGGGAAGACACTTGTGGTTCAAGTTGATTCGTGATTCAATCAACAATGATCTTCTTGGCCTTGACCAAGTTCTTCTGGTGTAAGGATTTTAGCCTCATGTAGGTGTCCAATCCATTTTCTTCAGAGAGATCAAATACTTCCATGCTTGGAATTTGTCAACTTCACCAAGCTTATCATCAAGCTGATGTGATAGATCACTTTGAAATGAGAACCTCAAATGCAAATAGCAAAAGATTAGATCTTATCGATTTGAGGTGTCCGTCCTGGTTCCGGAGCTGGTTGATCTAGGGTTTGTCACAGAAACGTTAATTTTCAAAACTTGGAATCTTTTAGATATGATTGGATATAAATATAGATCTCTTCAAATTGAGCTTTCCAATGTACTCCTTTTCTGAAAACAGTGGAGGGAAGCTCCCAGAACCGGAAGCCCTAGTTTTCCAATTTCTTCTGCATAAATGCCTGTTACTGTTTCTGCGGTATCTCTGAAATTACTACTCCTCTGTGTATAAAAATTTTCACTGAGGTATCCTCGCATGTACCTGTTCCAAAACCATAGGTTTCATCAGAATTGGTTTCACCAATTGGGACTTATGATCATTTTCTCAAGGTGAAATGTTACAGGACTTTTCAGAACAACGAAGTTGTACCGAATTCCACGTGTCACTGTTTCATCTTCTGGGTCTGAAACTCGGACCACCAAAATTAAAGTCCGTACCCTTTCTGTAACATCTTCATAAATTTCATTTGGACCTTTGTAGCCCAAGATATAGCAGTTCTCCCTAGGTGTCCTGTTTAGGGATGAATTCTGGGAGAGGCTGGAACCCTAACTTAGAGGGATCATATCTCCCAGAATATAGAGAATCTAAGGCTGAATTTTGGACACAGTGTAAATAAAGATTTTATCTTTGGCCTCTGCAATTTTTCGCTCCTGGTCCTTTTCCAATATCTGTATATAGTGAATGTACCAAAACTTGGCATTTTTAGTATTTAGGGTTTTTTCTAGCTCGGGGTCAAACTAGGGTTTTCCTTTCCCAGAGTTTCACCCAACCAAAACTTTGATTTTTATGAGGAGAGAAATCCTATGCCGGGCTCACTCAAAAATTCCTCTTCTGTAGAAAGCCCTAATTTCCTGCACCAAAAACTGAAAATGCTCGGAATCAAATTCCGCTTCGACAGAAAGATGCGCCCTTCAATGGAGAGTCAGCCTAGCATACTTTTGTTGATGTATTGTGGAGAGAGACCTAAAAATTAAGAAGCCCTAGCTTCTGTAGCTACACAATGTCTTCTTCTCAGGTTAGCTCTAATACCATGTTAGATTTTTATCATTCAGGCTAGCCTTATGATCTTAGGATCTTTAACTGAGAGAATAACATGCACAACAATAAAACATTAGAGACAAGAGACACAAAGAATTTTTCTTAGGGAAACCATAAAGGAGAAAACCCCGCATCTTTCTCAGAGATAGAATCAGCACCAAAAGTAAAACCCGAAAACATAAAGATGATCTCCCGACAGCAGTAGTCTCTCTCTTGTCCCAGCAACTTCTTCTCTCACTCATGCGCCTCAATGAGTGAATGTTTGTGTGATAAATAGAGAGACTCACTCTCTTTTTATATTATTTCGTTCACTTGAAACCCACTCCAACATGTCGCCCTCACTTAACAATTACTTACTAGAGCCGACATATCTAGGAGTGTCTAATAACCCTAGTGCCCCACAACTTGTGGAGACTTTGCCTCCTCCGACCAACAAAGAGGTTTATCCTTAACACAATGGTGGGGACTATTGCCCCGAATTATAATGACTTACCTAGGGTTGACTTCTCTAGGATAGTCTAATAACCCTAGGGCCCCACAAATGTGGGGACTTTAACCCTTGACCAATAGGAGGGTTACCCACAATGACTTGACATGACTTGTTTATATTATAGAAACTTCCCAGAATAAACATCGGGGTATGACATGACTCAAATACATTACAGACACATCCTAGAATAAACATCGGGGTACAATACATAAGATATACGGATGAATACATTTCGAAGTTACAATTACATCAACACCAAAATGGGTGAGAGATTCCATGAATATTTGGGAGCATTTCAAGTACTTCACAGAGGTGAAATATCAGCCCCCGACATGAGTTTCCTAGGATAATTTTGGTTGGGAGCTTGAGGGAGATCCTGATCCATCAAGGAGCGTCTAGAAGCTCCTCGGAAAGCTATAATCTGTTGTAACATTTCCAGCCTCTTGGCACACCTCTCTTAGCATACCCACCCTAGAGATTCATTTCTCACATGTTCGCATGAGTTTTCCTCCTTACAGCTCTCTCGGTTTCCAATCCGCACATGCCTACATGCATTGCCAAGTATGTCCATAAACCATGTTCCTACCACTCACTCTGATTCCACCATAGGAGACTCACCATGAGGTTTTCCTAAGGCCTGGGCACTTTCACATTAATTATATTAGAGCTCTCTTCTATCCTGAAGGCCCGCCACACTCATCAAGGAGGAACCCCAATATTTTCTTGCATTATCTTGTCAAAGGAAAGTGCACTCTCCTCTTGGTGCCACTAGAGGAGGGGCATGCGTCAATGTTCCCCAAACTAACTTCTTGTGCGAACTTCCAGATTCACCCATACATCCATGAATGATAGAATCATAAAGATATAACAAAGTATGTGTCTGGAAATAAAAATGTTCTCCAATCATAAATCTATTCACCCCAAAATTGGATGAAGTTCCTCCAACATCAAATGAACCAAGTGTTGATTAAGAAAAAACCATGAGTCTCCAAGTGACTCAAATGCATATCATAGGTGCATCCATGTATATGTGCAACATCATAAAGTAACAAAGGATTCTGCTGCAAATGTGAATAATAATGTGCTCCAACCGTGTCATCATAAAAAGTAAATCTAGGAGTTCCATACTCTTCATGTGGCACCATAAAAAATAACCCTTTCACCCATACTTCATTGAGACTAATGTTGCAAAACATGGAATTGGAGGATGTAGGAGAATGAACTAACTAACCCAAATGATCAAAAAGTGCAGAAGTTTCATCATGGGAAGGATCCATATGGGTAGTATCATGCAGCTCCTTCAAAAGTGTGAAACCTTTGTCATAGATTGGTTCCAATGGTAGAGGAATCATGCTCTTCTTTAAAAATTGCATAACCTTCATCAAGAGACAATTCAAGTTCCTCTTCCACCACATCAAGTGTTTGGATCTCTTCAAGTTCATATTCAAACACATCAAACACATTCAAATTTCTACATTTCTCATGATCCGCGATGTCATCAGAATCCTCCAAGCAATCTTCCATATGACAATTTGAAACATGGGAGGAAGAACAAGTATCTTGCAGCCTCTCTAGAAGTTGCTCATTTTGAATTTGGAGATTATGAATATCCTCATTATTATTCAAGTATGATTCATGTAAACATTCATTAAGCTCAACCAAATTGTTTCTATCAAAAATAAAATAAATGAAATTACCTTCAATGTTGCACATTGCTCTTTGGATCTTCTCTGTATCTTCAAGGAAGGATGGATCCTCCAATGAAGAAAATTTTCAGCAAGAATTTGACAACAATGCTTTAGTGTCATGTAGTATTCTAAGGGCCTCTTGGATCTTCTTTTCATTCGTATTTAAGACCCTTCAAGAAAATGAGGCTCTTGCAAATGAACCTCCCCATCTTTTTCCTTCTTGCTTGGACCAACTTCATGAAGCTCAAGTGGTGATGGGGAAGTTGATCTTGTTTCTTCTTCGACTGCTACAAGGTATTCATTTTCATGTTTACTAGAAATTTTTCTTGCAGAAACATTTTTAAATCTTATCTCTATGTCACCAACATAGAGTTGTGAGCACCCATCAGTAGGTACTCCTTCATAGTTCAAGCATCCATCAGTAGATGGTATTTGTTTCATTTCCAAGGTAGAATGTTTCTCGAAATAATCTTCAGTATTTTAAATATAAACTTCTTCATACTCATGTGATGTCTCTTAATCTTTTTTAGTGTCACTTGGTAGTTCATTTTGATCCTCTTCATGTACTACTTCTTCTACTTCACCTATTTCAGAACTAGGTGGTTCATGGGTCTCCTCCTTTTGCTCCTTCAAGCAAGCTGATGCATTTTTCCCCTTGGTTTTCTTAAGATCAATGTATTTTCTCCAAATTTGGATAGACAACAATTCAAATCCTTTCATAATATTCTTGGTCATGTCTTCAACGATAGGTTCCATGATTTTTATATGCTCCTCACTATCATATGAGGTTCCCTTTTCATCCCTAGTCATAGTTTCCTCTTCAACAAAAGCACTTTTGGGTTTCAATATATAATGGTGGTCCCTGAATTCTTTTATTCATAAATATCAGACCAAATCAGGTTCCAATATCATGCTCTAATACCACTGTAATGTCCCTTTCTCGAAATTTTATTAAATGACCAATTTTTTCACTTTTTCCCTATTTCGACCTTGAATAGTTTTGATGTCTGGGTCTCCAAATTGGTCCAAGTGCTCCCAAATATTCACAGAAGTTATATGACTGATATTAAGGTTTGAATATCATGTTCAGGGAAGATTTATGACCCTCTGAAGGCTTCTGCAAACTTGTTTAATATTCTAGTTGAGGTAGGAGTTTTGACTAGTAATTTGGGGTTATGATTCCCCCACAATGAATACTAAAAATGGCTTCCCAAATGCACTCAATCCAACTCAAATTTATGAATGGAAGAATTTTAAATGTAAATGACATCAATATTAACTCATATGCATCACCATTCAACTTTTAATGTCTGTTATAACTCCCTTAAATCAGATGCCAAAAGACTAGTTTCAACCTTGGGGTGAATGATAGGAAAACTTCTCCAAAATCTATGAAACTCAACAAAATAAATCCAAATGATTATGTACTAAACATTAAAGTCATATAATCCATAAATAATAGTCCATTCATCCATAAACCATCACTAGTTTACTTATCCATTCGAATCTATCAACATTATATTGGTTCACAACAAGGTAGTGGGGAAATGACACTGTTTCTTCATTGTTTAACATTTATACATTAAATATTTTGGGTATTTAGACCTGAGAGTCTTATGAAATTTAAATTGGTTCACAACAAGATAGTGGGGAAATGGCACCATTTCTTCATTGATTAACATTTATACATGAAATCTTTTAGTATTTCGACCTGAGAGTCTTCTGAACTTGAAATACAGAGCATTTACATCAGAACATAAAATAATGTGGAATTATAATCTTTCCCGTAGATATCAATAGCTCACCCAAAGCACAATCCCTCCATGAGCAAGAATGTGCAATAAAAACTAGAAATGGTTCATAGAAAGTGTTGCAATAGAAGGAACCACGAGCTGCCATTCAGAATACACCTGCAAATAAAAATCCATTAAATATACATGGAAGACCTGAGTGGCCTCTACAAACACCAACTTGGATGGGAATCTGTCACCCTCTAAATTGGCTAAGACAAGAAAACTAGTCATCCACTAGCTCTCACAATTCACAAATGACAATTTCTCAAATGAACAAAATCCCTTCTCTTGGTTTATTCTTATATTTTATAAACATCCTTAGCATTCTAAGGTTACCAATCCATCCACAAACTCAATCCAATTTGAATTAGGGTGTGTGCTCAAGATTTTCCATGTGTCCTCCATTTCCTAGCCTTCCATCTTCCCCTAATTTGAGTAGGAACCCATTGAGCTTCCCCAACTCACATGAGTACCCTCTTGGATACTCTATTTCGACTTGACATGTTATATATGTCAGATGTCAGCCTTAAGATCTGATTTGTGTCATAGGTGTCATAGCATCTTCATCATTGTTGTCATAGAGCTAGGGAATCTAGTCCAAGTGTCTCACTAGCTCCAAAATGTCTCTTCCTCTTCCATGGGAGTTACTCTTCCACTCTAATTCAACCTTAATTGATTCATGCCAAGTATATTGACCTTCCAACTCATCCCAAGACCCTTGGGCTTCTTATTGATTCGAAATTACAAGAGGAAGACGCCATGTGGCACATAAAATCTAGCTTGTGTGGGCCCCATAGTATCCATGTGTCTCCATGATCAATTGCCACTTTGATTTTCCCTTGTATTTATTTATTTATATCCTTTATTAAATATTTATTCCATTCTAATGTTAAACATCATTTATTGTCTTATTCCAAATCCCCAAAGCTTCCACCCCCAACCTAGGAAACTAGTAATTTTCCTCCTTAGCAATTATTTGACCCTTAGCATCAATTTGACAAACTCTCATGAATATGGAAAATGTGATTAGGCCATTGTGACCCAATGCAAAATTTGGGACATGACATATAGCCACCTAAATTTATAGACATTGCACTCTTTATAGACTATGTCATGGGGATCATTCCTATTGAATATCTCTTCTCCAAAGTGGAAGAACTCTAGTGATTATTCTTCTTCCTTGGCCACGTTACCATTCATTGTGATCTATGGACCTACAATAGTTGATACATGAGGCCATGGTTCCTTCTTAGTTGTTAAGAGGACTATAATCACTCCATTAACATAAGTTTGATGTGCAAATTCTTGCAATTATACCAACTTGTCTAAGATGAATTTTGGTAAGCAATGCGAGTTCTTTGTAGGCCCAAAGATTCTAGTATAAGTGTCATTTTCACTTAGACTAGTCACCAGTGGGACTCATTGTATGTATGGCCTTCTCTAACATGTACTCAACATATGCATAGAATAGTAACTTATACATTGGTGTGAATAAATGCTCATAGATATATTAGGATAATGAATTCTAAACTTGTGTATCCATAAAAAGTCAGTAGTATACATGGATAAGGGGATCACTTGGCCACCACCTCTAGCTCATTTATGGGAAGTTGTTAGAGGCAAACAATATGTCAATCAAATATGACAACATAAAGAATGATAACGACTTGAAACTATATACTTTGTTTTGGATGTTATGTGTGTAAGGAGGCTAATGAAAATGAGGCCTAGTTGAATACTATGCATGTGCATGTGTCACAAGATGGATTAGAGGGACCCTTGATTCTTTGAAGAGAGTAACATCATATTCCTCATAAATTATGTTGCACAATGTTGCTATAATCCTATATGGAGTCCTAAGGTACTTGGTAGGACTTGATCTTATATCTCTTGTCCTAAAGGCTTTCTCATTGATCCACCAACCTTTTAAGAGTTCATGGAAGCTAATTTTCAATTGAAGGACCCATTCTTCTTTGAGGTTGTCTTGAGGAGTTGGGAACTTATACATTACTTCCATATTTGAGGGCTAAAAGGATTTAATTGGATTTCCCTCAACATCCTTAATTGTTTTGTTGTCCATGTCTACTTGTTCGATCACCCAGGATACTACCTCTACAAAGGGAAGGGTATCTAGTCTTGCAACCACCTTATACAGAGTTGAAATTTTAATTAGTTCATTCACTCCCTCATCTAGATTGATTTCTCTCTATGTTAGTGGTAATTAGGGATATGTCTCTTGACTAAACATATGATATATTTCACTCCACTAGTAGTTGGTGTTCTTGTCATTCTAGCATTTGGTATCTCCATAATATAGGTCAATGATGATGAAATCTATGTTACGGAGAGAAATACCTATGGCTTGGGGTACCACAACAGACAGCTTGACTCCAGAAATCAATCTTTCCCAATATGCAATAGAAATAAAATGTCTAACACTAAAGGATCAGACCTCGTACCTTATTCCGGACGGTTGAACTAGATCCCCGTTGAGCTTTCCAATCTTCAGCTTGAATTCCTATATTACTTCCTCAACAACAAGTAAACAATACAAGCTTTCTATATATCATGGTGTTAGATCTATTCTAGCATATATAATCAATAATGTAAAAGCATTTGACATAATCCCATGGATAAAATATTCATTCAAATACACATCATTGGATAGGAAAAGATATTTCTATTAATATAAATTAGAGATTACAAGATACAACCTCTGACGGCACGTCTGCGAACCGGAGAAACTGAATCCCCCACTTGGGACTCCACCACTTCAATCCTCCATCTCTCGATAGCAAGCTCACAAGCAAAAGGAAAGCTTGGGAAGAACACAAAAGTGCTCCAAGGGACAAAGGGATGCAGACTCAAGCATAAGTTCCGGCAATAATGGACTATGGTTTCGTTGCTCTCAATTCTCTCTTATTCCTTCAATGTACCAAGGGGTTCATTATATAGCTTTTCAAAGGGGTAATGAAAGGTCGAATCCGAGCGATCTCAAGGAATAGGGAAGGCCAGGAGTCAAATGAGTCGGATCCATGTCAAGGAAAACTCCAAAAGGATTTGGATTATGCACACATCCCGATGTACGCAGTTTTAGTGGTCAAACCCGCGTATGTACGCTCTTATAGGGTTAAAAGTCACGTATAGAATTTTTCATGTGTTTTTAAGGATGATCAAGGAAACATCAAAGGACAAAAAGTGGTCCATAGGGTCTAAGGAGTCTGCAGCGAGACAGGGGAAGGCCATACAAAGTGTGATTCACCTAGAGTGGTGAAATCCGCTATAACAGATGCCCCCTAATGTGTGAGGTCAGAGGGGTTAATCGATGGCCGAAATACATTATAATTCCATCCCAGAAGTGGAGTGATGAAGGATCCCAAATGGAAGACCAGCCACCCAATCAACATAGTACAATAATACAACTCTGCATATAAGTGCAAATACATATAGCAGTCCCGGATACATAAGAGTACAATGGCCATGAATAGGCATGATACATGATATCACATATGTGGTCATCGCCACGTACAATATACATAGATCAGAATCTCCATGATGAAGATATACAAAGGACCATGATCTCCAAAATGGCTGAAGATATATAATAGATCAAGATCTCCATAGTGGCTGGAAATGTCTGACATACACTGGAATCAAGTCACGAGAGCTGAAATCTCATGAACACTGGCACGATCAAGGAGGTAGCATATAAGAGATGCCACCAATCTAGAAAGTCTTCTACACAAACCGCTACAAGTACATGTCCTACTATGCGAATAGAGGTTTCGAGGTCGAACATAGTAATCCATCATATGATTACCGGTCATTAATGTATACCGTTAACAGACGCGAGATCACCCACCGATAATGAAAATGGGAATCAAGGTACTAGAGTGCAAACTAACAAGTGTGAATAAATATGTTGAGGTCAAACACTTGAAAGGATCCATCGATCAGGGGACATTTATGTATTCCCAAGAAACTGTCGATGGCGAGAGAACCTGCCACTGATGACTGCAAGTCTCAAGGCACTCAAAAATGACTCTAGACTCCAATCCCAGAATAAATTATCTGAATTCGATGGGATGAAATCCGCTGGAAGGAGGGCATTAAGGCATCCCCCATCATCCAACACGAGGTACTCATCAAAGCTGTATAATGTGGAAGGACTCGATCATAAAGTGCACGAACCAATAACTGTACCAGGAATGGCCGACATGCAAAGTCAAGATAACTGAGGAATGGCCGACTCAGGTTTCAACTTCCTTCGAACAAGAGCATAACGGCGTATGGTGACTGAATGAAGGCAGCATAGACTCGATATACAAACTGGGACATCTCTGTGACAAAGGAGGCATCGACAAAGGCTCCATAGGGACTGGAAACTTAACCAGTCAGTGGAGATAAACGAGTACAGCTCCTAAAGTCAAACTATAACCCAACCAATGGATGTGATATATAGTGCTCTGTTCGAAGGCGACACGACTCGACAACTGCCAAAGATAACATCTTTCCTTGTCCGGCTTTTTGGTTTTTTTATTTTTTTGGACTTTTTCAGTTATTTGAAAAGCTTGAAAAAAGAATAAACTAGCTTTATAGTTACAAACTATGAGGAGATGAGTGTCATAAGGGAAAACAAACTAGTTCCAAGCAGTGGAACATACCTATGCTCAATGCAAGGATACATGTGTAGGATATCGACACTTGGGGGAAAATCCCCTCCCGGTAAAAAGGGAATCAAGCTACAAAGGATATAAAAAATGGCTATGCATGGCTAGACATGAGACAAGCTCGGGCTATATGGCTGAAATGCAATGTCAGGGGAGCCGGCATAAAGCTCAATAAGGCAGGAAAAGCTCATGATAATGCATTCACAACTTGACATGAGGGAGTCCTGAGGGAGATAGGCCAGCATAAGATCAAGAGAAGTATGAGGCTCTTGCGAAATGTCATGGTAGTACTATACAACGGACTCCCACACCCTAAAGGAGAAACCATCGGCATGGGCACCAAATGAAAATAAGGCGCTAACTAGGGTACCCATGTAACGTGAAGCTCTACCACTCATATCATGCCACTTCTAAAGCAGCAAGAAGGTTCTGTGACATAATAGAGTGGGTTCGTACCTAAGGTCATGGTGATATGGTCACAAGGTCATGCACAATACAAACGGTGGTGAAACCTAACCTATATGCTAGTTTAGTCATGATACCTGAGATCGACACGAACGGGTCAATCCAACGGTTGAAACGGCACTGAAAAAGGTCTTCTACAACACCAATTATGTCAAAAACGGTCCAAAATGGTTAGAAAATGTCGAAACTATAGGAAAGGGGGTAAAATTTTCAAATTTTTGAAAATTTTTCTATAAATAGTAAAAAATATAAATCATTTGAAACTTTTACCCATTTGAGCTTTGAATTTCAACTGCAAATTCCAGGAGATCCAGCCGGCGGAATTCACAACCGTTTCTTCCAGGTATTTACTCATGCTCTCCTCTTCCATTTTGACATAATTTTTATAGATTTTCATGGTCAAATGAATTTTTAAGGCCATCCTAAAATGAGCGTTGCGGCCCACACGAAAATTGAGGATTTTTCCGTGTATAGGGCTGGATATACGTAGAAAAGGACCTCAAACCCACGTACATACACGACTTTTTTCAAAACAGTCGCATATGAGGCCGCGCATATGATTTTCAACTAAACTAATGGGAAAATTTTCAATTTCTTTTGCAGGATGGTCCTAGAGTGGAGAGAGCGTGAGCATGGTTAAGTAGAGGAAGCAATAAGGGTCGACTTAATGGCTGAACAAGCTCTTCGTGCATGTGGACTCTACAAGTTTTGGTGTCTTGGTGGTTTGAGGGCCAAACCAAGACTGCTACAGATGCTGGTAGACTATTGGAATCCAGACTCAAAGTCCTTCCGTATTGATGGGATGTCCCTCACCATAGAGGTGGAGGACATATACTTTATCACTGGTCTTTATAGACGAGGGGAGGTGGTGAACCTTCGTTCCCGAGGTGGGCCAGGGGGTGGCCTGACTATTGATGAGTACATAGCCGTGTACTGCTTTCCAGACACCAAGAAGGTGGGGAGTCAAGTCCCTACCAATGCTATACAGGTGTTGGGACTAAAGGCCATACTATTGACACTGGGTAGGATAGTCGGCTTAGCATCACTCCACCAGGCCTCGCGACCGCTGATGTTCTATGCAGTGGAGTGCATGAGACCCACAATCTATGACTAGAGTACTACGCTACTGAGCAACATGAAACACCAGCTCAGTGAGTGTAAGGCAGGCAGGGTACGGAACTTCGGGTTCAGTAGTATCTTGAGCACGTTTTTCTTTGAGCGTGTTCCAGGATTGATCCCTAGAGTGGATGTTCCTCTCCACGGGGTTTGAGATCCGGCCCAACTGATCCAGATGGATATCGTTGGCCACCCACCTATTCCACTGGCTCAAAACAATTGTCCATTGTGGTAGTTTCCTAGTTATTTTTCGGCAGTTTTTCGAGTCCTAAACTTCCGGGGCCGTTTTGAGGCCCTAAACGACATTTTTTGGAGATTCGGGGCCAACAAAAGGTTGTAAAGCATAGACAGACCTTTCCAACGAGTTATCGAACGCCCAAATCGGAGATCGTATGCAAAAGTTATGACCCCGGGAAGTTGACTGTTCAACTTACCACCGTGGGGCCGCAAACTTTATGACGGTTCATCTTCTAGGGTTACGTTTTGGGACTTTTGGGGTTCTCACCTCATTTTTTGTAATAAATAGGCCCCTTTGGCCTCATTTTGTATTCATCTTGGCACGAATGAGCGTAGCAGCCACATCTCTTCTCAGAGATCGCTACCACCATTCTAGCAATTATATTACAGTCTGTTCTATTTCCGCCATTTAATAGAATATGTGTTTACTGTATCTTTGTTATCTTTGCAAAATGTCTATTATTATGACTCTGTATATGTTCTTTCATTTCGTTCGCACATAAATCCGGATCAGTGGTATCAGAGCAATCTGCACTTTGATTGTTTCTCGGTGCATGTCCCTAACGAGGTCCGAGTACAGAGAGTTTGGTCTCGAACTAGTTTCACTTGATCATTCTCGCCGTCCCAAACGACCTCCCATGGCGGAAGAAAAGAGAGACGACGAAGCAGGAGATCCTATCAAGTCGCTGCTCGAGGAAGCCCTCGAGCGACAGAGGAACGAGATGATGGATAGTTTTGCCCAAATCCTTCGGCGAATGGCGACCGCGGCCAGTGCATCTTCAACAAGCAGCCGATTCGGGGATGCAACTCCCTTCAAGGTACAAGTTAACTTTGATATTCCTTTATTTGAAGGTAATATTGATGCAGATGCCATGGATACTTGGTTGAATGTTCTAGAAGGGCATTTCTCTGTCAACAATTTTTCTGACAGAGAAAAGATCACCTTTGCCCTCCTTAAGGCAGCCCCCCATGTCCAAAATTGGTGGGGTACTTATTGTGAGCAAAACTTATCAGACGAGTCTGAAATGTTTGAAACAATTCCCACTTGGGCCTCTTTCATAGATGCCGTCAAGGAACAGTATTACCCTGTGGGAAACTATGATGACCAGTATACAAAATGGACCATTCTGCGTCAAGAAAGGGACCAGACGGTGTCGGAGTATACCAACAAATTTCATACTCTGCGAACAAAGCTGGGTATCAAAGACTCCGAGAGGCACCTAATCCTGAAATATCGCAGTGGTCTACATCGGTACATCCAAACTGAGATTGACTTCCTCGACATCTCTTCACTTGGATCCGCCTATCGGTACGCTGTCAAAATCGAGGAGAAATTTCGACAAAAGAACAAGCAAGACTCTGGACCTGCGAATCCACCGCAGAAGCAAGGCAAGGGAAACCCTGGCCCGCAAAACACAGCAAAAGAAAACGACAACCAGTCCCCGCCACAAGCAAAGAAGGGAGATCGAAAGATAAAGAAGGACACTGGTAAGTGGTGCGAATTTCATAAAAGCCCTTGGCACAACACTGATGAATGCCGCTCAAAGCAGTCATTAGTAGCCGAGATCAAATCTTCAGAATCAGATCCTGATTCTGATTCTGAACCCAATGCCACAGCCGCACACAATGGGAGGCAGATCATTGATGCAGACCCCACTGCCACTGTTGCTACTGCACAGAT
>LPNX011019033.1:1097989-1133099 GCA_001517045.1 Pseudotsuga menziesii | reverse complement strand
TCATTTATTCGAGTACCTCTACGATGCAAGGCCACGCATTCAAGGTGCTCATCCAGAAACAACTCATCCAGACAACAATTACAGCCCTCTCGGGATGCCAAAGAAAAGCAACCTCTTCACTTCAACAAATGTCGCACCAGGAGATCAAATCAACACACAGTTAGAGATATGATACGGGATTCGACGCAATGGAGACCATTGCTTCCTAAGGAGGGAGGATTGATCCAGATGGATATCGGTGGCCACCCACCTATTCCACTGGCTCAAAACAATTGTCCATTGTGGCAGTTTCCTAGTTATTTTTCGGTAGTTTTTCAAGTCCTAAACTTCCGGGGCCGTTTTGAGGCCCTAAACGACGTTTTTTGGAGATTTGGGAACAACCAAAAGTTGTAAAGCATAGACAGACCTGTCCAACGAGTTATCGAACGCCCAAATCGGAGATCGTATGCAAAAGTTATGACCCCGGGAAGTTGACTGTTCAACTTACCACCGTGGGGCCGCAAACTTTATGACGGTTCATCTTCTAGGGTTACGTTTTGGGACTTTTGGGGTTCTCACCTCATTTTTTGTAATAAATAGGCCCCTTTGGCCTCATTTTGTATTCATCTTGGCACGAATGAGCGTAGCAGCCACATCTCTTCTCAGAGATCGCTACCACCATTCTAGCAATTGTATTACAGTCTGTTCTATTTCCGCCATTTAATAGAATATGTGTTTACTGTATCTTTGTTATCTTTGCAAAATGTCTATTATTATGACTCTGTATATGTTCTTTCATTTCGTTCGCACATAAATCCGGATCACCAACGGCGTTGGGCAGATGCGATGCGCAGACTGGGGGGTGGTAGGGTGGCCAACCATATCCAGCTGACTTCTTTCCATGGTGGCGATGATAGATAGTTGCCATTGATGACTACCCCTATGCAGGGATAGATTTCCGGGGGGATCCAAACATGCCATTGCCACCAGGATCGGCATATGGCGATATAGGTAACGAATCTCGACCCTCACTATTTTTTAAGTTTTTTGAGTTATTTAATTTTTTTGTATTTTCTTGATTTTATGGAAGCAAAAAGACATGTTTTTGCGTGACAACACATAGTGACATCTACCATTTGTGTGCAGATGTGGGACCACGACGACCAGAGGGCTTCCCTCGTCATAGACGGAGGGGAAGAGGAGATGACATCATGGGTGTGGATGCGGAGCGAACGCTCCAGAGCATTCATACCAACTTTGTGAGACTGACTCATAGAGTTCCCATGGCGCAAGTCGAGGACTTGCCTGAGGCCATGCAGAGGCAGGTGGTGGGTGTACCACGCACATGGGTGCATTTATTTCGACGGCTAGCTAGAGCCGTAGTGATGTTCCATGATCACAACCCTCCTCCTCCTCCACAGGATTAGACACCTGGGAGTGTATACATTTTGTACGACCATGTATTACATGATGGTGGCTTAAAAAGCCCCAATTTTGTATCATGACACTATGTATTATCACATATTTGATGTATATAAAAAAAATTATGGTTATTGGTTTATTTATTTACATGTGTAAAAATTGTGTTTGTGATTAATTTATTATGAATGAAACAAATGCCAATCTAACACGTAGTTAGCATATGAGTCAGCAACTTGATTATTATTTCTTGGAATGTGTATATATGTTATATTGTCAAATTGCCATTCTAACAATCTCACACGTAACAATCTTCTCAATAACGTCGGATCTATAACATGGTACAAACCATTGAGCTGTGACACTACTAACTCTGAATCAAGAAGTACCTCAAGAGATAGAACGCCATGTAGAATGGCATCCCGTAAAAGCTCAATAACGGCGCTATATTCAGCAACATTGTTGGAAGATGGCCGTAGACATACACCACCTGAAGACAATACCTGACCCATAGGAGTATAAATCACCCACGCAGCAGAGGCTGAGTGTTGAGTGTGACAGCTTGCACCATCCACGAATCCTATGTAGGTGGAAGATTCCCTTGACATCTGCCAAAAGAAACGGAAACTCATCACAAACCCGATCACGATAAGAAAAAGACCTAACTATGCAAAGTTGTACAATAATATACAACAAGCAGCCTTGGCTAAAGATTATGCATAGTATTTTTTGAGATAGAGCCCATTTCTAGGCTTCGCCAAAGCTGTTCCTTCGTAATCTACTAACTCATAGGCACCCTTCTCTAACACACGCTTTACCATGGAAGGACAATGCCACATAGGATTAAATTTCCCTTCCCCCAAGGGTTCTTTCGGTTGATCCCATAAAAGGACCAAGTCTCCTTCACTAAACACTCTTGGACGGATAGATCTATCGTACTGGACCTTAACGCGATGCTTATTAACCTCTAGAGCCACCAAGGCATCCCGACACTGCTCATCGAGTTGCTCGAGGTGAACCAAACGCTCCTCCAAGGGTGAAGTGTCTGGTAAGAGTTCCACAGCTAGCTTCAACGAAGGAATTTCGCATTCAACCGGTAATATCGACTCCATTCCATGCACAAGCTGATATGGAGAAAAACTAGTGGCAGTCTTAACCGCGGTTCGATATGCCCACAAAGCAGGATATAACATAATGTGCCAATTATTCTTGCTTTGTGCAATGGTTCGTTGGAGAATGGATTTGAGTGATTTATTCACTGCCTCTACTTGTCCATTCGCTTGGGGATAGTAAGAAGAGGAGTGCTCTTGCTTATACCCTAACTTGGATGCCAACTCTTCAATCATACGGTTCTGAAAGTGTGAGCCATGGTCAGTGACAACCTCTTTTGGAATCCTGAACCGAGTAATAATTTGGTTGAATACAAAGTGAGCGGCTGTCTCACCGTCGGATTTTACTGTAGGCATAGCCTCAGCCCATTTCGTGAAATAATCAACAGCCACTATAATGTGATGGTGCCCCCCAGCCGAAGCTGGGTTGCAATCCATAAAATCGAGCCCCCACTTAATGAAGGGAACAGCAGTGATAATGGGATGTAACGGGGTAGGTTTCGAGTGCATATTACGTGCGAACACCTGGAAAGGGTGGCACCTCTTGACCGCATCAAGACAATCCTTGAAGATCGACGGCCAGAAATAACCCGCTCTCAAAATATTTTGAGCTGTAGAAAGCCCAGATAAATGACCACCACACGCCCCTCCGTGGCAATCATTCAGCACAACCTCAGCCTCGTCATGAGTTAAACAACGTCGTAAAATCGAATCTACCCCATGGCGGTACAAAGTATTGTCCACTATAAGGTAGTTCTTAGAGACGTGATGTAATCGTCGTCGTTCATCTCGCGAGAGGTGAGTAGGGGTCTTTTGCGTTTGCAGATATACTATGATATCCCCATACCATGGGTCTAGCGTAGAGATTAAGAAGATGTGTTCATCAACAAACGTATCTTCACATACCAACTCCTCGGTCTCACTCGAAAAATCCGATATGAGTTCTACAAAGACTAAATACTTCTTCGATTTTGCCGAAACAAACTCAAGATCAAATTCTTGCAGAATAACAATCCATTTATTATACTTTCCCCCAATCATCCTTCGGGTGAGGACGAATTGAAATGGATTGACATGGGCCACAACCAAGGTCTGGCGAAGGAGAATATAATGTCTCAAACGTTGAACCGCATGTACAATATCTAAAGCAAGCTTCTCGACATGAGAATAACGAATCTCTGCGTCAATAAGGTTTCAGCTCAGATAATATATGACATGCTCTTGGAGCTCCTCATCCTCTTGAACCAAGACCATACCAATTGTCTCTAAGGACGCGGCCACATATAATAAGAAATCACGGCTATAATCTGGAGGACTAATCACCAGGGCCAATGCTAGGGCTCGCTTGAGTGCATCGAAGGACTCCTGGGCTCGCTCATCCCAATAAAAGGGGGTGTCCTTCTTCAAGAGACGCATAAAGCCCCTAGTCAAATTGGAAAAGTTGACCACAAATCTTCGTAAGAAGTTTTCCATGCCTTCCAAACACTGAAGATGACGAATATTCTTCGAGGGAGACAACTGAAGTATTGCCTCAACCTTCAAAGGGTCGACTCTTATACCCTCTTTTGACACGATGAATCCTAACAAACGACCTGACTTCACGCAAAAGATGCACTTATGAGGATTTAATCTAACTGAATAGTGCCGACATCTTTCGAATACCAATCTCAAGTTATAGGGATGACACATTCTCATACGAGAATGAGCAGCGAGATCATCCAAAAATACCTCGATAATGGACTTGAGATCATGGAAAATCAAGGTCATCACCCGCTGAAATGCAGCTCCGGCATTTTTAAGGCTGAAAGGAATTTTTCGATATGCAAACGTTCCCCAAGGACAAATAAATGAAGTCTTGTGTTGGTCCTCAGGTTTAATCGGTATCTGATTATACCCGGAAAAGCCGTCCATAAAGGAGAACACTTCGCTCCCCGCACACTCATCCAAAATCTGATCTATAAATGGTGTGGGGAAGTTATCCTTAGGACAGGCACGATTCAAATTGCGGAAATCAGTGCATATGTGGATCGCTCCCTGCTTCTTATCCACCAGAATGGGGTTTGAAACCCACTTTGTCAAGGGAACGGGGTAGATGAAACCGGCTTTCAACAGCTTCTCTATCTCCGCCTTAATGGTGGGTGCTTTCCTAGGGTTCACCGCACGTAAACGTTGTCGAACAGGCTTAGCATTGGGGTAAGTCTTAATTTTGTGCTCGACAATACGAGGGTCAATACCTGGCATCTCGTCGTAAGACCAAACAAAAATATAGCGGAATTCCTTGAATAGCTCGGTATATTCCAGAATCTCAGCTTGGGAACATTCCGCCCCAATATAGACATTCTCTATTGTGCCAGGATTGCGAGAGATGTTGATAGGAATCGTTGAAGATATGTTCACCATGTTTCCATCAGCCATCGGACCAGGAGAGCTTAATGGAACCACAGGACTACCAACTCTCTAACTAAGAATCTCCCTATAATCCTCATGCTCCAAACGGTCAAGCGCTGGAAGGAAGTACGATCTATGATGAAGTTCCTCCCATTGTGGCTCAATTCCTGACATTGCCTCAATAATCGCTTCATCCGAAGGGAACACCGTATCAAGGCAGTCGTGGGCATGAGAAGATTGTACTACCCATGCCGGCAGCACATAGGGGTCTTCCTCCTCCGTCCGTGAAGAGGAAGAACGAGGCTCTGCAACACTCTTGAGATTAGCTTGATAAGCTATCATGGCTGCAGGCAAAGGCATGCTCATCTCGACAGGCTCACTCGAAGTACTCGGTGAAGGAAGAATCCAAGGATCTTCCATATGACTTGTGCGAAAAGACACCGATATCGTAGAAGTTAAAGCCTCATCAAAACTAGATCCTATCATGAGGATCGGTGCAGGACAACTAAAGCTTCCCATGAGGTATGGATACATGCCTACACCCACACTCCCAGTTGCCGGCTGAGAGTGCTCAACAATCGGGATTGAAGCTCCCGAAGATGCGGTAACAGACGGATTCTTGAATTTCATCTGATCAATCATTACAATCTTCCCGTTATGTGGAAAGCATACAATGCGAAACAAGGAAGAAGCAACAGCTTGCATACTGTACATCCAGTTCCTACCCAGCAATAGATTATAATCAAGGGGCGCATCAACCACCTCAACCTCTATCACAACGGTCTTTCCCCCCAAACGAACTTTGAGGGAAGGAAGGATGTCGTACGGCCTAAAAGATCTCCCATCGAAAGCAGTTAACATAGTTGCTGATTTAGACAGCTTAGGAGAACCGAGACCCTTCCAACAGGCCAAAGACATCACAGAAGCAGCAGCGCCCTCGTCAATCACAGTACGTTTGACAGTCATACCAAGACATTCTACGTGCACCAAAAGAGACACATAGTAGGGAAAGCGAGGCTGATGTCCTACAGTTTCAAATTTGATCACAGAGGAAGAATCATCATCGTTCACACCAAGGGCAGAAAGCAACGCCTTCCTTTGCGAAGGACAACTCTGAAGCACTTCCAATGCAGACATCGCACAAGGAGTATGGCCCAAATCCTCGACAACTGAATAATTTTGGGTGGCTCGGGCATTTGGATTATGCCCTGAACGCTTAAGAACTCCCTTAGGAATGTGAGGTGCAGCCTCAGGTTTATCCGTAGGTTTCTCAATGCGCAAAGGAGATCCTGGTGGATCAGGCTCTTTTCCTGGGCTGGGTTGTGACGAACTATAACCTTTCGCACGAGTCACAACTTTCGCAGCACGGACCATGTTAATGCACCCATGACCACTACCCTCTGGTGGA
Organism: Pseudotsuga menziesii; assembly: GCA_001517045.1. Classification (NCBI taxonomy): domain Eukaryota; kingdom Viridiplantae; phylum Streptophyta; class Pinopsida; order Pinales; family Pinaceae; genus Pseudotsuga; species Pseudotsuga menziesii. The sequence goes on along the minus strand of LPNX011019033.1, from coordinate 1,126,796 downwards.
TCATCATCACTAGACTGGTCATGGGAATTCGAGTTCATATTTTGATTATGCGGTAAAGGGTTAGTTAGCACAGCTGGGCCTTGTGCTAAGAATCTCGAAGCTTCTTCAACCCGGGGGCACAAGTAAGTGAGGTGATCTTCCTTACATAGCTTGCAAGGGAATTTAACCTTACGTTTCGCTTGCTTGTCCCCCCCAGCATTTCTACCATTCTTGTCATTATTGTTCGCATTCTCATTCTTATTCCCACCCTTTCGATTATTATTTTTACCCTTTTTTCTATTCCGTCTGGGCTGCTGGTTACCCTTCTGGTCCAACGATTGCACAGAAAGTACATTCACCGTTTGGGCGGGTTGAGATGAAGCCGTAGCTTGTCCCGAAGAAGATTGGTTGATTGACAATTTACTAGCTTGTTTTGCAACCGAATCCGCAGGTTTCGCACTTGCACAACCCACAATGCCATCAGCATGCGGTCCAGGTTTGACTTTGGGATCGAAACTGGAACGAGAAGCGTTGGGAATAATCTCATACAACAAACCAGACTAAGCATAGATCAAGTCCAGTTCCTGCGCCCTAAAGATCGCTTGTTCCTCATTCTACACTCCGGATGTGGAAACATCCTTCACTATATATGGCAATAACAACTTGAGGAACCATTCAAGGAGAAATTCCAGCGGTATAAAAGCTTTAATAAATCTCTTCCGTCTACGCCACTCTTGAATATGATCAGAAATATGTGTGGCTTTATCTTGCCGAAATGTCGACAAGAGTTCAGTACCGACGTCATAGTGCACTGGTAGCTAGAACTGATTAAGAAAAGTCATCGCAAGATCGTCGAACAAAGCGAAAGCTCCCTTAGGCAACTCTATATACCATTTCGCAACAGGCCCTGTGAGGGTGCGTTGAAATAGTCACAAACGAACTGAGTTCTGATGTAACGAATTCGAAGAGCACCAAAGGTGAAACGTAGTAACGTGTTCGCTCGGATCCTCTCTCGGTTTACCTTCGAACTTAGGTATGTCCGAAGGAAGCTTGGTAGGGACAGCCGGCCAAGCCGGGTCATGAGCCACAGGATCGTTCGTAAGTCTCGATAAGTCAGGAAGGTTAAGCGTCACAAGGAAAGGGAGCCTAGGATGATGAGGTCGATGGAACGCTCCCTGGTTCATATAAGGTTGATTACCACCATGGCCTTGGCCATAGTGTCCTCCTCCTATCTGACCCGTATAGGGTGGCGTGGAAGTACCATAGTATGGTGGACCTTGGCTAGTAGGAGCTACAAAACCATAATTAGGAGAGTAAGAAGGTTGTTGATACCCGCCTCCATAAGGTGAAGAAACCTATCCATACTGCGTCCCATGATAAGGTTCGTAGGTCATCGCATGCGATGTCCCATGAGACACTCCGTAGGTAGGAAGATACGCTCTGGAAGTAGGGATGTATGCCCCGGAAGTAACAAGATGACCTCTAGAAGCATGAACATAGCCTCCCGACGCGGCGGGTGGTATGTGAACTTGAGACACAATCGACCTAGTAACCGCAGTACGAACCTGACTCGTAGCCATATATCGGCTCGAAGGACCACGTGAATAAGGTGGAGGATGTACATTTGGAGAACTAGGGGTCGAGGACGAAGGAACCTAAGTAATAATATATGTATTACCACCTATCGTCACTTGTCTCGGATCTGGTATCCTAATCGGATCACTAACCCTAGACCTAGGAGGGAGATACGATGTAGCTTCCACCACTGGGACGAAAGGTGCAATGTGACTAGTGCTCCCAAACCTCTCCACATGGTAAGGAATGAGAGTGCTCCCAGGCATAGTGCTAGGCTCAAAATCGGATTCGACATGAAATGTCAAATCATGTGTAGGGAAACCAGACATAGCATAACTATCGTAGCTAGTGCTGGCAGGTTCAAAACAAGTCTCAACGTCTTCCGGCATTCCATACCGGTAACGTGTCAATGGGGAATCAGACCTAGAGTGAGTAGGTCTATCGCACAAGGGTCCTATCTCAGAAATCACAGGACCAAACTCAGCTAAGTCGGGTGAAGGATCATAAGTAGGAGTAAATTCCCCATTGTCTACACGAATGGGAGGAGGTGGTTCAGGAATATATTCTGAATGGTCTCCCATGGTGTGTGAATCAATGTGTGACATAGTCCACCTAGACTGTCTAGGTCTCTCTCCCAAAGGAGGAGGAGAAGTAGAAGGCGGAAGACCTGCTAAACGACGAGAACGACGAGGAACCGCACTCGAATCCACAATGACTCAAAAAATAGCAAAGACTCTCTATTTACGTAAACCCTAGGCCAACTAGCGTGCATAGAGCAATCATTAATAAAATCTAAATCCAAATGCAATCAAACAAGGGCTGGATAAGTGAGCTCCCGAATGAAGCAGGTATGTCTCGCCTAGGAGAGGCTTGAGACTCCCATATACAACAAGCAGAGGTACGTAACCAATTATTGTGGCCCTCGGCTTCAACGCGTAAAGCGACTGTGTTGTCCGACCCCAACCTGGTCGGGACACCTGCAGAATAACCTCTACAAGTACCCCCTCGATATCCTAGGTAAGGTCACTAAGGTCACCTCAATATACTCAATGCTTAGGCGAACAGTCACAGGCGGGATTGACCATATGGGCAGGGTAGCAAAGCCCGAAACTCTCGAAAGAGCCCCCAGATACGAATACAATCCTGGAAATATCTCCGGTGCTACTCAGTTATGACTAAGGGTCATCCCAATCAATAACCGCTCACACTGCCTCGTGCTTAACTCCCTTTTGAGAGGAGGATCCTGAGAACATTGACTATACCAAGTATTTCACACACTCACCTGGACAGACACCTAGATGTTGTTGTTTAGTGATCTTGGAGAATTGACTTACAATGAACTATTCCAAGATCCTAAAACCTAAGCTTGTTGGTGCACCCTAGAAAAGAAAAGAGTGTAATTCATTTTATTTAGCATTGATTTTAGTTGGCTTTATTACTCAAAAATAGGATATGGTCGTGCAACTAGTGGTGTTATGACGCAACAGGAAGTAAAATGCACACCTAACAATCAATGCAAATGCATTGTGTCCATGAAAACAGGGTATGCTACTACGTGAAATGCACAATTCTTCTTCAAATGATGAATGCAAATTTCCTATATGAAGTCCTAACTAGTACTCCAAAGCAAATCTATCTAATGCAAGTACAATGCAAAGTGCAAAATGCAATGCATGATGATAAGCAAATGTTTTTGGATTTTTTGAAAATAAAAGAGATACAAAAAGCAAAAGAATGATTCTACGACCCCTAGACTCTGCAAGCACACCCAAAAAGCATTCAAGCAAAGCACTAAGGTAAAAGAACTCTAATGCACTAATCTCAAACAAAAAATCGAAAATGCCATGACAAGAACTATCTTAAAAAAAAAAATTTCCTAAAAAAAATGTTTCTGGTCAGAAACAGAGGTCAAAACAGACTCAGAAGGTGCCAAAGGAGACTCAGCAAATATTAAAATTCACCCAGCAAACAATTATCTTCCCCAAAAAGGAAAAATCAAGGGCATACGCGACTATTCATAGTAAACCCGCGTGTATACGCGGAAATCTCAGAGGAAACCGCGTGTATACATGACTGTAAATCAAAAACCCACGTACAGGAAGAAAAGGTGCATAAAATCAAGGCAAACAGACAGTCTGAGACAAACTTCACACCAATCAGACTCTACTAGGCATACATGCCCCCAGACCCGACACAGAAACAAGAGAGAAAAAGCAATTCAAATTCATTGAATGCCGAGAAAACAACCCCCAAAGGACAACTACTAGGAACTCCCCAGCGGAGTCGCCAATTCTATTACGAAGAGAAATTCCTATGGCTTGGGGTACCACAACAGACAGCTTGACTCCAGAAATCAATCTTTCCCAATATGCAATAGAAATAAAATGTCTAACACTAAAGGATCAGACCTCGTACCTTCTTCTGAACGGTTGAAGTAGATCCCCGTTGAGCTTTCCAATCTTCAGCTTGAATTGCTATATTATTACTTCCTCAACAAGTAAACAATACAAGCATTCTATATATCATGGTGTTAGATCTCTTCTAGCATATATAATCAATAATGTAAAAGCATTTGACATAATCCCATGGATAAAATATTCATTCAAATACACATCATTGGACAAGAAAAGATATTTCTATTAATATAAATCAGAGATTACAAGATACAACCTCTGACGGCACGTCTGCGAACCGGAGAAACTGAATTCCCCACTTGGGCCTCCACCACTTCAATCCTCCATCTCTCGATAGCAAGCTCACAAGCAAAAGGAAAGCTTGGGAAGAACACAAAAGTGCTTCAAGGGACAAAGGGATGCAGACTCAAGCATAAGTTCCAGCAATAATGGACTATAGTTTTGTTGCTCTCAATTCTCTCTTATGCCTTCAATGTACCAAGGGGTTCCTTATATAGCTTTTCAAAGGGGTAATGAAAGGTCGAATCCGAGCGATCTCAAGGCATAGGGAAGGCCAGGAGTCAAATGAGTCAGATCCATGTCAAGGAAAACTCCAAAAGGATTTGGATTATGCACACATCCCAATGTACGCGGTTTTAGTGGTCAAACCCGCGTATGTACGCGCTTATAGGGTTAAAAGTCGTGTATAGCATTTTTCATGTGTTTTTAGGGATGATCAAGGAAAGATCAAAGGACAAAAAGTGGTCCATAGGGTCTAAGGAGTCTGTAGCGGGACAGGGGAAGGCCATACAAAGTGTGATTCACCTAGAGTGGTGAAATCCGCTATAACAATCTACCTCTACTTCTAGTTTTGGAAATTCTTCCCTCTCTAGGATTAACTCCACTATCGCCTCCTTTTGATTTATTTATCTTTTGGAGGCCATTGAAAACTTTCATTTCATTTATGAAAACATCAAACATAATATAAAAATAGTGTGAGGATAATGAAAAGAAATAATACTATATCACCTATGTCTTTTTGGCCTTGCCCCAAGGGCTCATAAAGTCCTTTGGATAGAACATAGGCGTAAATGAAAGGTTATTGGAGGATGATCTCAATCCCGAAGGAAATTTTCCATGCATCTTTTTTCTGAGGTCCAATTTCCCCTGCCACTCCTACCACCCGTAATTATTTATTCTATTGTTATTACGTGAAATCATCAACTTACATTGTAAGTTGTTGATCGGAAAGTTATATTGTAATATGCCATAAAATGAATTATTTAACATTTGATTGGTTGAATCTGTGAAATGATTTTGATATGACAATTTTTATCCTGTTAATATTGGTTGCTTGTAAAAAAAATAGAAATTAAAAGCATACCATCACATGATTATAAATAAATGTTTTATGTCCTCCTATATGTTTGAGGAAATTATATTACATGTTTCTCACTATGGGACATTACAGGTTTTTATCAATGTTGGGGACATTACAAGTTTCTCATTATTATTGAACATTAATCTCAGCATTTTCATTGCTCAAAGAAGGCTCTTCCATAAAAATAATAAAATAATAAAACATGCACATTGGTGTATTGTAGAATATTGTTGAGAGGGATGTGTGTTGTAGTTTAGTGGTAAAAGGTTGGAGGATTTGATCCCTCTAGACCCTTTGTATAACTGGATTTAGATGGGTCTATACTGGTAGTGAGATACTTAGCTAAGTCCAAATCAACATATTGGTTCATGGTATTGTATTCTTTCAACATTTTGACTCTCATTAACACATGGTATAAGCTAAACTTCAAACATTTTACATCATTTTAAGTTTTACACCAATTTTTAAGTTATATTTATATTGCATATATATATATTGTTGAAATTACATAATATAAGTGTTCAAAAACTTTAAAAGATGTTGAATTCATTTTTCCATTTAAAATATAATTTCAATAATAAAAACTAACAATATATCTTTAAATTCAAGAAAATACACATCAATAAGCTTACTTGCTCATTGACAGTCTATGCCCTAAACCGGTAGTTTCTTATGATTGTCGGCGTGTAACTATAGATTGGTCACGGCGTGTTTCCTACGGCTTGGAGTTTTCTGGGTCTGCTATCTTGGGTGTTAGCCGACCACCTTTTGGGGATTTCTTGGCCATGCACATTGTTTTGATCCAGTAATTGCGTTGTTCCTGTCCTATCACTCTAACGGCTGGATTACACAGTTTCAACGGATTGTTAGCAATGACTTTGTGTGGTATCATTCTCCTGCATGGCTCTATATTTGATGGGTGATGTTGCTTTGGTTGACCTAACCGATCAGAGGCACTCGTCATGCTATGCGAACAGGAACAGGTACCTTCTGTTTTCTCTGTTAATTTATTTTTTCTCTAGGTATAGGGCTTGGTGTAAACAATTTTTCTAAGGGTTTTTGGGCTTATATCGGCCACACCACATGGAGTTCACCCTCGATTTCTGAGGGTTAGTACCAACCATGTTTTAAAAAGTGGGAATTAGCCTTCAGTTTGCTTATTTTCTGTCAGTTGGGTATCTGTCAGTTACCCTGATTGTCAGGGTTTTTCCTCCTGTCTGAGTCTTGATTGCTATTGAATGGCAACCCGTGAGGTTTTTTCCTTTGTTCACCCTGTTTTTCTGCTACTACCTAGGGTTTGGTCCTTTGGTTCTTAGTGCTCTGCCTTGTTCTGTGCTTCGGGTGGAGTTTCTTCATTGTCTGTAGGGATTGCTTGCTCTCTTGAGGGTTCTGTGATATACCCATGGCTTACTGGGAATCGTCATGTTGACCTCGGGAAACCCTAGTGCCTCTTTGGTGATTGGTGGGGGCCCTTTGAGGGGTCGTTCACATAACCATGGGCGTGCCCACCGGAAGGAAAAACCGCTTAAGGATCTTAACCAGAAGCGTCGGCTTGTTTTGGGTCAGGATGTTTACATGGACAAGGTTGATACCCTTTGTCACCATGCCCTAATTGGAAGATAGGAGTATTGGTCATTGATGAAGGATGAATGGGTCGAATGCGTGACCATACATTGGAAACCTATTATACATTATGTGCCCACTGTCAGGATTTTAGCAAATAACAGGTTGGTTTTTTGTATTGATCGAAGAGTCTGATGCCACTCGCATCTTAGGTTTTTTGTGGACATTCCAGAAAGGTTCTCTTGTCTTGAACTACTGGCATTCTGGCTTCGATCCGCTTATGGAAAGAGTCACTATTCAGCATTTGTGGGTTCTCCTTCCTGCATTACCCTTCCCTCTGTGGAATAAGGATATTCTCACAAGCCTGGAAAACACGATGGGGCACTTTGTTTCCCTCGAAAAAGACTTTCACTTGTTATTTAACAAACGAACAGCAAAGGTCTTGGTTGAGCTTGATATTTCTAAGCGTTTACAACCTGAGATCGAGATTGTATGCGGTGATCTTATTATTACACAGAGGCTTGATTACCTGAACATGCCCTTTAGGTGTAATTACTACCATGAGACTGGGCATCTGCGCAATTCTTGTGCTCTTCTCCTCAAGGGTTGTCTAATTAAGAGGGGTTTTGTGCCTAGTCCTTTTTCGATCTCTCCCTCACCTGATGACATTCCACCCCCTTCAGAACCCTTAGACGGCTCTCCTGATGATATTTATGTTTCCTCCTCACCAACACCTTATGAAGGAATTTCCAAAGGTGAGCTTATGTATATTGAAGACATTGAAGTATGTTTCCGTTACTCCCACCCTGTGACTTCTGTTGTGCCTCTGAAGCATTCTGTCTTGGAGCCCCACCCTTCTTCTGATGACCTACCAAAGGAAGGCCCTCCCCCCTTTACCCTGGAACATTATCCCTCACTCCTAGCCCCCCCAACTCCCCATACCTCTCTCTCCCCTGGCACTTCTGGTTCACCTGAGAACACCTTACTCGAGTACCAGAGAAGAGCCTACGTTCTTGGATCCCTCCCTCTTAAAATCCCTCTCGATCTTCTCGAACAAGTCCCCTATCTCTCCCTCCACGCTTCCCCTGGACTCCATCCGCTTCAAAAATGTGACCATTCGTAAGGCTAAGAAACCTTCCTCTATGGACTTGGACAGTTTTGGAAACCTATACACCCATCTCTTTGAGGTTAAAGAATGTAGCCATACAGTCTTGTTCTTTGTCATCCACATCACAGGTACTTAGAGCAAGCACACCTGAAGGGTCAAGTTCCCCATGAAAATTTTATCCATGAATATTCGGGGTTTTGGAGGGCTTTCTAAACAAAAAATCCCTAGGATCTCTGTTCTCTTTTCTAAATCTGGACATGATTTTACTTCAAGAAACTATGTGTACTTATTCTCAGTCACTCCTTCTGTTTTCAAAATTCAAACCAGGGTGGGAGTTTTGTGCTCTGGATGCTATAGGACTTTCTGGTGGACTCCTTGTAGGGTGGAACCCTCTCTTGGTTTGCTGCAAGGCCTTTTCCTCAATTGCTAGCATTAGGGGAATTTCTAAAATCCTTACCATTATAAATTGCTATGGGCCTTATCCCTAGAGAACTGTTTTTGGGATAACATTTTTGTAGGTGGATTGTTGTCCCTACCCAGTTTACTACTAGTTGGAGATCTTAATTTCATTATCTCCTCATCTGAATTCTGGGGTACTCATGCAAGGTCTAACCCCTTGGCTTCATACTTCACCCAGCTTATTACCAATAACAATTTGGTTGATCTCTCATTGAACTATCCTAGCCCTACCTGGAGGAATGGTCAGCAGGGGGATGCAGACGTTAGCAAAAGACTTGATTGGTTCTTATTATCTGCCTATCTCCTCCCATCTTTGCCTGCTATAGATCTTGGGCTACTCCTTCAGATGTCTCTAATCATTACCCTATCTGTCTGGAATAAGGCCCGAGACTTACTACCCAGTGTTATCCTTTCAAATTTAATAGAGCTTGGCTCTTGGAAGAGGACTTCTCTCCTCTAGTTACTACATCTTGGATGGCTCCCCTGACCTCGGGTCCTCTTACTCATTTGGACTCTTTCTCTCTTAAACTGGGCAAACTCAAGAGTACAGTGAAAAGATGGGAAAGAAAGAAAAAAGGTGAAAGGAAACAATTGGTTTTAGATTTAGAATATGATATCTCTGACATTTTATAGAAGGACTCTAGTCCACTGACTACAGAAAATTCAGACAGGCTTAAAACCCTACAGGAGAGGAAAGGTAAATATTTGGCTCATGAGATAACCTCGCTGAGACTGAAGAGCAGAGTGCTCTGAATAAATGAAGGGGATGCAAATACTAAGTTTTTTCACTCCTATGCATCTGCTAGAAGAAATTCTAATGCTATCTGGTCCCTGAATGACAAGTCGGGTAACGTGGTCTCAGAGGATGCTCCTCTAAAACAGCTGGGGAAACAACATTTCAGTGATGTATTTCAGGATGATGCGTCTACAAATATTTCTGATCAACTGAAGGTGATTAGGATTTTCCCCTCTCTGACTAAGAAAGAGGATGTAGACCGATTCCTAGAGCCTATAACTATTCAAGCCTAGTGGAAATTGTTCTCAAGGGCTTCAAGAAAGATAAAAGCCCTGGCCCGGATGGATGGCCGGTTGAATTCTTCTTGGATTTTTTCGATCTCATTGGGGAAGAACTAGTCTTGGTTGGTGAACAAGCTATAACTGGAGGGAAATTTCCTGGCTCACTAAATTCAACCTTCTTGACTCTGATTCTTAAGTGTGAAAAGCCTTCTACCTATGTTGATTTTCACCCTACATCGTTATGCAACCTTGTTTACAAGGTCATATCCAAGATTGTTGCACTTTGTCTGAAGCCTTTACTGAACAGAACAATATCGGCTCAAAAATTTAGGTTTTTGAAGGATAGGAAAATTACTGAACCAGTGGGCATAACCCAGGAAATCTTGCACTCTATTAAAACCAAGAATTCAAATGTCATGGTTTTAAAAATTGACTTGGTCAAAGCATTCGATACGGTTAATTGGACTTTCCTGAGACTTCTGCTTCTCCAGATTGGTCTACCACTGATTGGTGTGAATTGGATTATGGGCTGTGTAACTAATGCTTGTTTTGCAGTCTTAGTCAATGGAACACCATCTGATTTTTTCCCTGCCACAAGGGGAATACGTCAAGGTTGTCCCTTGTCCCCCTTACTATTCATCTTGATTATTGAAAGTCTCAGCAGGATTATTTTGGATGCTCAGCAAAAAGGTCGTATCAAAGGATTCCAGTACTCACATGATCTGTCCATTACTCACTTGTTATTTGTTGATGATGTACTCTTATTTGGTATTGCTAATGTCAGTGAATGGAAAGCATTTAAAGATGCGCTTGACCTTTTTTGCTCAGCTACTGGTATGGTTGTCATCGTAGAAAAGTATTCATTTCTTTATCAAGATGTTGATGAAGGTATTCGAAGCCAAATTGCTAAGCTTCTTCCCTACAGTATGGCACCTATCCAAACTGGTTTTAAGTACTTGGGATATCGCCTTAAACCCTTGGGGTATCGATCTTCAAACTAGAGATGGATGGTGGAAATGTTTGAAAATAAGATTAAAAACTGGTCATACCGTCTACTATCTCTGGGAGGCAGAGTTGTTCTTATTAAATCAGCTCTCATTGGACTTGTTGTGTATTGGTTTTCCCTGTCCAGATGTCCTAAATCTATTCTGAATTTGTTGAGGAAAGTTATCTTTTCTTTTCTGTGGGGGAGCATTGATGGGCATCAGAAATATCATCTAGCTAGTTGGGAAGTGATTTCATCCCCTAATGAATGCGGTGGTTGGGATATAAAGAACTTGGAATGGTTTGGGATCTTGCTTAGACTGAAGAATATGTGGCTGCTACTTAAGGGGAATGGCATTTGGAGCCGGATTATAACATTTAAGTACATCAAAAATAAACCTTTGGAGGACTGGATCAGATCCCGGAAGTTCATTATCAATGGAACTTCATACTTCTAGAATGGTATTATAAGGATTTTGTCGTGGGTCACTTGTCAGCTTGGCTGGAAGGTTGGAAATGGTTTGAAAATCCACCTGGGAGTTGATTCGATTGATGGTCTTGACTCTTCAGATCATTTACCAAAGGACCTTCGGGAATATCTAACTGACTATGGGATTACAAACCTGGCTCAGGCTCAAAACTTGAAAGGTTATACTAATGGTTTAAATTGTTGGTATTCGGTGACAGACCTCAGCTTGGGAGGTGTTTGGGCTGACCAATGGTCGTCCTTTGTCAATGGCCTATCACATGGTGGCACAAAGATTGGAAATCATGAGGATTCCTTGCTTTGGATGTTTGATAAAAAGTCTAGAATGGTCTCAACAAAAAAAGCTTACGAGCTCATAGTGTCTGAGCATCTGCCTCTGATAAAATATGGTATTCTCCCGAGGGTTTGGGGATTCAATATACCTCAGAAATTGAAGTGCTTCATTTGGCTGGCTGTTAATAGGAAAATCAATATTTGGGATAACCTGCGCAAAAGGGGTTTGTTCGACCCTAACACAGTGTTGTCTCTGCAAAATTGAAGCTGAGACTGTTGACCACATCTTCGTTGGCTGCTCCTTTGTGAAAAAGGTCATTCACAGCTTGGGAAGTATGTTTGATGTCCATTTACTTTGGTCTGGCTCATCTCTTTTAGAAAACCTGTCCACCTGGGTTTCAAAGGGTGGGAAGCTTCTGTATCTGCCCTTCTTTTTTATCTGGTATCTTTGGAAGTGCAGGAATAGCTATATTTTTGAAGATAAGGGACCTATTATCTCTAGACTCTGTCATATGATCATGTGAGATGTTGCTTCACATCAGGTGCCTCAAACAAACAGGTCCAAAGTTAGGCTCATTAGTGTCCCTCCACACAAAACATTTCCTATGGAGTTTTTTGATGGAGTTACGACAGATTCTATTGGAGGAGCAGGTGTTTGTATTTGGTTAAATGAGCAGCTTTCTCTCTCTATAAAATTAGGCTGTGGGCACATCACAAATACTAGAGCCGAGTTATTGGCGCTATGGGCATCATTATACATGGCCAAAGATATTGGGTTGCCATACCTACATATTTTTGGTGATTCCTCTGTGATTATAAACTAGGCAAGGAATGAATCCACACTTGCTATGGTGAACATAGAGGCCTGGTGTATAAACATCAGGAAACTCATATCTTTGTTCACCTTTGTGGATTTCAGTCATGTCTTTAGGGAACATAATAAGAGGGCAGACACACTATCCAAGGAAAGGCTTATTATGGCTGCAGGCCATCTTTCCCTCACTGAAACATGTGAGGATGAAGTTTTTGGGGAGGTTTCACTCCAGATTTTTGAGAGCACTGCTTTGGTTCTTAGACTCTTGTCTCTTGACTCTTTATTTGTGAAAGTTTTGGTTAAGTTGATTAGTTATGTCTCTGGCTTTTGAGTGATTCAAGCCCTGACTTGGATATTGCTTCTGGGTTCTTATTATTTTTTGTAAGGACATACTTGACTGAGTGGATTACTATACATTTTATGAGAGGACCCCTATTATGTATTTGATGCCCTGGCTCTAGTAGTTAGGCTTTGTGGGAGAGATGTCCTTCTTGATGTACTACTGCTGGTTGGTACTGGCTCCACATGTTTTGGACTGTTGTATTTTTTATGATATACCCAATTCCTTTGATTCAATAGAATAGCAAAGAATGCTTTTTTTCTTCTCATTTAAAAAAAAGAGCTTACTTACTATTCTTAACCTACTTATTCATGGTGAAAAATTTGACCAAGTCCAAATCAACTCCAAAATTGTTGTAGTGAACAAAAATAGAAATGTTAAATTATAATTATTTTCGTGACCATTTTAGCGAAGATGGCCACAATGAATAAGTTATTGCATAACCTTCGTAACTAGAGAAGAGTCAGTTATGTTCTTTGAGTTCCAAGACACCAATCAGGTCCCATCAATAGCAACAAATATTTGCGCACTCCTATAAAATTTCTAATATTTCCACAATATTTCACATTTGTCTAGTCTTTTTGGTTGACCCCTCTATTTCACATTGTCTAGTCAAATATTTAGTTGTGATTTCTAAATATTTGATAAATAATGGTATATAGATATGTAAATCATTGTTACAAATTTATATTATTATATTGAAAAATAATAAATGGGTTTTTAATGGTTATTAATTTTAAATTGATATGTTTAATTAAGATAACTTTGGTTGAAAACTTTAATTAAAATTATTTTCTAATATGATATTATAATGGATGTGCTCTATGTTGAGATTTTCATTGAAATTGAAATTTTAAAGTTTAATCAATTTTAATGAAAAAAAATGTAAAGTAATACAAATGAGGTAACTAATTTTGTGATCATTTAATTTTTTTTCTTCTTTCTTGAAAGTAGATGTTGGAATGTAATACTCATATATACCATATATTCAAATTGTTAGTTGTGATGTATTTTGTTGGAAATTGGTTGAGAAAATATTTCAATCCCTTCTTATCTAATTAGCCACTGTTAAAGGACACTTCAGATAACCTCTTCCTTAGAGTTGCAGCTTATTGTAATCATACTAATACTAGTGACTCTTATTATCATGTGTAGAATTAGTGTGCATATTTGAGTTATCTATTGTGTCTCTTTTTAATGTAGTTAATTGTTCTTGTATTGTTAAGAAATTGGGGAAGAGACCAAATTAGAGAAATATGTGTCATTACACATTTCTCAGTATGGTATGGTAGATCGAGATTCACGATGCCTAGTGGAATCACATATGGAGTTTGCAGATTGTTGCAAGTGAAGAACTATGACATGTTTGAGGTGCAAATTTGTGAATGAACTCGAGAATCTAGAGTTGTTTCCTATGTTTTCTTCTCGCAAGGCAATGGCATGCCTTTCCTAGGTTTTCTCTCTCATGCCTGTATGTTTATGGAAGTTGCCCATAGCTCTTGCCCTAGTTTTTTTTCTCTAAGAGCCACCATTCAACTTGAATCCAATTTATAAATCAATCTATGCAAAGAGAAGCGAAACAAGATGGTCAAACAAGATGAATGAGGGTGCACTTCAGAGTCTAGACAAAAGGGTTGACAAAATCAAAAGTGATTTAGAATTGCATTATAACATTATTTTGGGTTTTTCCTGTATTGCACAATCTCAAGTAGGCACTTTGTAGAATCCATCAATTCAGTGAAGGAGACACGTTTTGGGGATGACAAAGTACAACAAATTAATGGAAGATCAATGACACTGCAATTATAGTAACACCAAAGGCTGTCTTGCTTTGTTCAATAGAACACTCGATTTATATTGGCCTATGAAGGTTATTCTAGCCAAAGCGATGTCTAAGTACGCAGTAGGAAACATAGAAATTAAGCATCAATTGAAAGAGATCATAGTAGACCTTATGCCTCTTAAAAGAGTGGGATCCTAGCTACAAATTATGGATGCTAAGCAAAGTATTCTAGTAAAGCATGTAGGAGTTGGGTTCGAGGTTGACCAAGTAACAAGCCATCGACATCCAATCCCCAGATCATTAAAGTAGAAGATGAGGATGAAGCGGCTCACCCTTCAACAAGCAAGGACCAAGAAAATCATTTGTCCCCGCAAAATTGAATTGTCAACCCAGGTTCTATGGTTATGTTTTCATTTTCCAACAAGTATGAATAGTATAATAAATTTTAGTAAAATTTTGGTGATATCCATGCATTTTTTTGTTATTTCCAAATTGTAATAAATATAGATATAATCAGAGTATGAATTTTGAAAATAGTAGTTCGAGTGATTCTTGGTTTCCATTATGGTAGGACACCTAGAACTATAGTATCTAGTTTAAAGGGATATGGATAAATAAGTATTAGCTCTACTTGGCACAACCCTCAGTCTATGTCTAGTTTCCCTCTGGGAAGACTAGATTGAAGTGTCCTTTTGTAATTTTTTGCGTTATATCAACAATAGAAATAGAGCGATAACAATAATGTGCCAGGAGGATTTTGGAGAAAACGTCGCGCTACCCTAGCTGGAGCCGTCTGCCATCGCTGGTTTCCTTGCTCGGGCTCGAGCCGCTCCTGGCTGCCTCCATGGCAGCGCCTGGGGGAGGGCTCTCCCCTCCCTCTGCTCCTACCTCCGCCACAGAAGCTTTCAGAAGGTTATTAACGTCACCTGGTCTCAAACTGGTGGCCCCTTCCATCCCGAAGTTCATCAAGAAACTTGATTTTGTCCCGAAAATTGACCTGCCGATTGAACAACCCATCAAAATCGCTCTGGCTCTAGCTCTAGCTGAGTGAGGATTGGTAGGCCAGTTCATGGGGCTCTGGCCATCAACAAGAACCACAGACGATTGGATCCAAAGGAACTGGAGGCCTCAGCTCAAAAACAGTGTTACCTGCTACCCGGTTGGACGAGGGTTCTTCATTTTTGAATTCATATCCAAAGAAGACAGAGATATTATCTTCAGAAGCGGCCCATACTTCATGGGTACCCAAGGACTCTATCTCAATAGATGGACTCAGGATTTCAATGCTGAAGTCGATGTCCCGAAGGAAGTTCCAGTGTGGGTGAGACTACCAAATCTCCCAGTTCATTGTTGGAACATACAAACCCTGGAAAAAGTTGGGAATGCCCTCGGGAGATACATTGACAAAACAGAGAACAAAGGACAATACTCATGTGCCAGAATCTATGTAGAAGTCGATCTTGAAGCAGGGATTCCTGAGGTAGTTAAACTAAAAGTTGGAGATTGGCACCATTACCAAAAGCTGGATTATGAACAGCTCCCATTCAAATTCCGTCTCTGTCACGAGCATGGACATTTCCAAAGAAACTGCCCCAAAATACAGGTCCCTAAAGAGGGAGAAGGCTGGAAAAAATTCAAGAAAGGGAAAACGAATACCAAAAACCAGGAAAAAAAGGCAACAGGGGACATGCAGAACCAACCTTCAAGCTCAAATAATCCTAACCCGGAAGCCACAATAGCCGCACCAATCATTATTCAAGACGCTGAAGAACCACAGAAGATCAGAGATCCAGTTGGAAAAGATCCAAATCCTGTAAGCATTGAAGGAAATCACACTGGATATAAGCCTAGTAGTAAAGAGGTAGAGTCCCAGATTGCAGATCCGCCGGAACCTGGGGAAATCCAACCAGAACCAGATGTCTCAACGGCAGCTGAACCCTCCGAACCCGCCAAAGAAACCAACGAGGACTCCTTGCTATTAGAAACGGGCCCAGGTGAAGAGACGGACGAGGGTGCCTCATCAAGCAGTTTGCATGCTGCTCCCATCAAAAACCCAAGAGGAAGGAAGTCAAAAAAGAAGAAAAGAGAGGAAGCAACTTATCTAACTGTCCTTGAAGGATCCCAAAAAACTCTAAAAGGCATTATGCACACCAGATCTAAAAAAGGAAATGCAACGGCCTCAAAAGGGGCCAACCCCTCCTCCCATAGTACTTAATGCGTTACATCTCCTGGAATTGCAGAGGCTTGGGTTCTATTCTAAAGGAAGAAGCAATGAAAGACCTGATCCGAATTCATAATCCTGAGATTCTACTAGTTCAGGAGACAAAAATGGAGGAAGCGGCTATCCTCCAAGTTGGGAAAAAGTTCTGGAAAAAAGGATATGGTATTGCCAACAACTCCAAAGGTGCTTCTGAAGGCATGGCCACCTTTTGGGACTCCACTCTTTATGACCTAGAAGCTGAAGAACATGCGTTGCATTGGGTCTTCACTAAGCTCACCCACAAACCATCTGGAAGAACTGTAAGTCTTTTCAATCTCTATGTCCCCATCTTGCATTCGGAAAAAAAAGATTGTTGGACTTTGTTAGAGTCCTTTCTTAACTTGTAGCGTCTAGAAAACATCATTGTAGCAGGCGATCTGAATGTCACCCTTGCCGCAAATGAGAAAAAAGGAGGCACGCCGGTCAGATATCCATCGAGGGAGTGGGTCAAAGATATCATCCTTGGATGGGATCTAATTGATATAAAGCCTGCCAGAGGAATGTTTACCTGGACTAATAAGAGAATGGGTCCTGGCCATGTTGCTGCACGGCTTGACAGGTTCCGAGTTCACTCTACCTTTCTCTCCCTGGGCCTCATAGCTTCCTCCAAAATCCTCCCTCATTGCACCTCAAATCACAAGCCCATCCTTCTTGAGTTGGTTCTAGATCAAGACCTTGGACCAATTCCCTTCCGATTTAGTCCTCTCCGGATCCAACAGAAGGACTTTTTGCAAGTAGTTTCTGACTCCTGGAAAACCCAAATAAGAGGATCGACGTCCTTCATCTGGGAAGCAAAATTAAAGAGGCTTAAACTTGACCTGAAAGAATGGGCAAGGATCATTACCTCTCCCTTTTCAAGAAGGAAAATAGCTCAAGCCGATCTGCAAACTCATCAATTCCACATGGAGGTCTCTCCCATTTCAGATTGCCTTCTAAGAAAGGAAGAGGACCTTCAGAAAGCACTCTTCTCGGCCTGTAGGATGGAAGAAGAATTTTGGAGACAAAAATCCCGAAGTCTCTGGCTCTTAAGTGGGGACAAAAACATGAAGTACTTCCATAAGCAGGTCGAGGCTTGAAAGAATTTCAAAGCAGTCTCTGAAATAAATTTTCATGGCGGCCTGATCAAAGACTTTGAGGGCATAAAGCAAGTAGCCATGGCCACTTTCAAAGAGCTTTTCTCAGCTCCCATAGAGGACCCGCTTGACACCTCCTCCCACCCGTTTGATCTCATTCCACCCCTTATCAAGCCTGAGGAAAATAAATTTCTTACTACCCCGGTCACAATGAATGAACTTAAAGAAGTTCTCTCGATTATGAAAACTGACAGCGCCCCCGGTCCGGACGGTTTCACAACCAGATTCTTCACCTGCTGCTAGTCAATAATCAAGATTGACCTCTTAAAAATGGTCTGGTATTCTCAGATGGTCAATAAACTAGGAGGCAGCACCAATTCTTCCTTCCTTGCTCTGATCCCGAAAGAAAAAGGTGCCACCACCTTCAACCATTTCAGACCGATCTCCTTGTGCAACACACGGTACAAGATTATAACCAAGATTATAGCCTCCAGGCTTAAAAGAATTCTGCCTAGGATAATCCCAGAAAATCAAGGAGGATTCATCAAAGGAAGAAAAATCCTCGACAACATCATTCTCGTCCAAGAAGCAATACTTTCAAGCTATCAACGCAATGAGAAAGGTATGGTCATTAAACTTGATTTAGCTAATGCTTTTGACCGAGTTAGGCATGACTTTCTGTTTGCTGTTATGGCAAAATTTGGCTTCTCATCCGCCTTTATAAGCTAGGTCAAAGGCTGTGTATGTGATCCGTGGATAGCCCCACTAGTTAATGGAAGGCCTACAGGCTTCTTCAAAGCCTCTAGAGGACTAAGGCAGGGCTGCCCTCTGTCTCCTCTCCTCTACGCCATTCAAGCATCTGTGCTCAGCTTTCAGCTTAACCTTTGTCAGGAAATTCATATGCTTCCAGGACTAAGAATTGTGAATAATGTTCGGGACATAAATCATGCCCAATTTGCAGATGGCACCTTGTTGTTAGGTGGAGCAAACATCCATCCTGCCGAGCAGTTTAAACAAGAGTTGGAATTATACAAAGAGGTGTCCGGAAGTAAAATAAATTTCCAAAAAAGCAAAATATTCAGCTGGAAGTGCTCAGCCAGAGAGCTAAGGGAAATAGCTGGAGCGCTTGGGATGGAAGGTATGATGGACTGGGATAGTTTCATTTACCTAGGCATCCCAATCTGCAAAACCAAAATCAAAACAGCAAATTGGGAGACTATTTTAGACAAAATTAAAGTCAAAATTCAAAGATGGAGTGCCAACTGGCTCAACTTAGCAAGGAAGACTGTTCTAATAAAAGCGGTTCTAAATAGCATGCCAATCTACCAATCTTCAATTCTTCTCGCCCCAGGTTCGGTAATACGCAAGTTAGAAGGACTGCTCAAAAAAATTATTTGGGAAGGGGGCAAAGGGAATGAAAATAAATACCACCTCGTGAGCTGGGAAAAGATCCAAAAACCTCGTAATGAAGGAGGGCTTCAAGTGCGGAATTTAACCACCCAAAATTTGGCACTAGGAGCTAAGTTGCTATGGCAGCTAATCACAGGGAAAGAAAGTTGGAGCAAGGAAGTCCTCCGCAAAAAATACTTCCCTGGAACAAGGAAGAGATGTCTGGGCACACAACCCCCACTCAGAAATGGCTCTCTGATATATAACTTATGTCTTAAAGTGTTTGACCCGTTCAGAAGGAATCTATACTGGATACCAGGAAATGGGAAAACAATCAGAATGTGGGAAGACTCCATCCTGGGAGAAACTCCAATTGGGTTACGCATGGAAGTGAATAACATCAAGCACTGGCTATTGGATAAAGGAGCCACCTCGCTATGGGATCTATCGGCATGGGAAGACAATATCTGGATTGGCTGGGATCTAGGTGACCTCCTACCTAAACTAGAACAAGAAGCTGAAACTCTAACAAATTTCCTCCAAGGAAAATCTCCAATCAAAGAAGGAATCAAAGATAGAAGAGGGTGGGGAAACAAATCAGGAAATTATTCAACTTCAGAAGGTTATAAGAACATCCAAGCAATCCCTTATGCTTCCCCCAATCCTGTGGCTTGGAAGTTTCTGTGGTCCAAAGCCTTCATCCCGAAAATTGACATATTTTGTTGGATGATGGCACACAAAAGCATTCTTTTAGGAGAAAATCTAAAGAAAGAGGTATGGAAGGCCCAACTAGATGTCCTCTTTGCAAAAATGAGGAAGAAACCTCGGATCACATCATCCTTGGATGTCAATTCTCCAAAGAAGTCTGGAAAGAAGCTATGAAGCTAAATCCAGGCATCACTCTTCCTGACACTATCCAGTGCCTTCTCTCAGACTGGATGAATCTTTCACCATTTCAACTAGCCAAGAAAACGATGCTCCAAACAACCTGGCAATGGATTCCAAAAGCCATCTGCTGGAAAATTTGGATTGAGAGGAACAATCGAATCTTCAGAGAACATGAAAGCCAGCCATCTAAAATTGCAATACAAGCAAGAGCAATTCTAGGGGAAGCTCTTGACCAAAACCTCAGCCTAAAAGACACTATTCAACTTCGGCCTGATGAATCACACTGGCTTAGCATGATTGTCCCCAATCATCAACACCGTTTCTTGCCAAATCAACCCCAAACTACTCAGTGGGAAATTAGGCTCGACGAACCTAACTTCATCAGCTGGAAAAATTCTCTGAACGAACTTTACCTCTTCTTCGATGGAGCCTCAAAGGGAAATCCTGGCTTAGCTGGTGGCGGTGGAGTGTTCATGTCAGCTAATGGAACTGTGCTCAGCAGATACTCTTGGGGCCTGGGCACGGAATCAAATAATATTGCAGAATTTTGTGGACTCCTACAAGGATTAAGAATTGCGACATCCAAAGGAATTGCCAAATTAACGGTATTTGGTGACTCTCGCCTGCTGATTCAAGCTCTAACAAAGAGGAAGCGTCCAACTCATATTAAATTGGCTCAAATTTACCAAAAAAATCAGCTTCTAAGCAAAAATTTCCAATCCATCAGATTCTTCCATGTGCTAAGGGGGCTGAACTCGCTGGCAGACAAAGAAGCAAATCGGGGGGCCCTTTTGGGCAGAGGCATCTTGCACAAGGATGGAGAGGAAAGTTGATGTGACGTCCCCTAGCCGTAGTCGATTCAGGATCTCCTACAAGCATTTCCATTTGATTTGTAGAACTCTTGTGTACCTCGTATCTTCTCTCCCTCCTGGCACTGCCAAAAAATCTCTGCAAGTCGCTGCCATTCACAAACTCTCATGACATTGATTCCCTCCTGGCGAGTTATTTATTCAAGGGTTTTCTCTCCCTTAGTGACAGCAGAAACGTTGAAGCCCCACTGAAGAACAAAGGGAAAGCCATAGTTGCGAGGCCAAGGATCCTTACTCTGTCAATCTTTTTCCCAACACTCCTTCTTCACCTGAACCAGGGCTATCAGTGGCTTGCAATGGCAGGATCTTCCTCAGAATCGGGACTAACAGTGGAAGAAAGGATTGAATCGCTGGAGAATGCAATGGGGAGGCTCAGAGCACGCGTGGATAAGCAAGACAAGCTCCTGCAACTTACAAACCAGGCAGGAGAGCAAACCTGGGACATCCTCAATGAAGACATCAGGAAGCTGCGTGCAGACCACTCGGCTTCATCAGAGAATCTGCAAGATTTCAAAGAAGAGGTTCACACCAGTTTTAAAGA
Source organism: Pseudotsuga menziesii (assembly GCA_001517045.1). Lineage (NCBI taxonomy): Eukaryota > Viridiplantae > Streptophyta > Pinopsida > Pinales > Pinaceae > Pseudotsuga > Pseudotsuga menziesii. The sequence goes on along the minus strand of LPNX011019033.1, from coordinate 1,105,620 downwards.
CGTTGTAAACACCCATGGAGACTTTGGGAAACGCATAAGTGCTCTGGAGATGGCTGTCTCTAAACTTATTGCCAAAATTGACAAATGATGAACTCAATCCTAGCACTCAGAAGTCTCCTAGACTCTAGCTGCGACCTGCTACTAAGCTCTATCTTAGTATTCTATGCCTCTTTATTTTACTATAATCTACCCGTTGGGTTGCCTTGGATTCCTAGAATCATTTTGAAAACAGAATCTAGCTCAGCTATGAAACACTGTAATTTTGTCAAGCCTGCGGTAGCTGTTTTACCAGATTCAATATAATCTATCCCTATGTTTTAGTTAAAAAAAACAATAGAAATAGATAGCCGGTGCCTTACTTGTAAAAAAAATGTTATAAATTTGTTAGGAATAGATATGAGGCATAGCTTATATGGTGGTTACAAATACAAAACTAGTTCTCAATTTGTTAAAGGATGCACTTTTTGTTCCATTTACATAAGGAGAGATGACATAACATAGAAATGTACCTTTTTGTTTTTTATATTTATAATAAAGATAATTGATATTTGGATATAAAAACATTTTTTGGTCATTCAAAATAACCTGTAGGAAATTGGTTATTTAGTATGGACAACAATTATTTTGAATTGATAAAATTGTAGATATCAAATTTTAACATTTCACAATTTGAATATAATAAAAATATTAAAGGATGTTAAATCATTAAAAACAATTTTATCAATTTAAAAGTACAATTTTAGTAAAGATTGCATGGCAATTACAAATCAAAAGAATTTAAACTCATATAACCATTAGAATCAAAAGAATTCAAACTTATATAACCATTTGACATCTTCTTCTTAAAATAATATTTTCTCATTAAATAGCCTGATATCTTAATATGTAATTCTTAAAATAGTATTTTCTAATTAAATTAGCCTATCTTAATATATAAAATAAGAAGGGGTTAAAAAGTTGACAAATTCAAACAGTTTTTCAATTAAAATTCTCTTTTTTTGTTGGAATTTATAATTTCATATAATTGATTAGAACATTGATCATAAAAATTTGTTATCGAATTTTAGCCCAAATTTCCAAAAAATAAATTTTATTTTAATAAGTATNAAACCTAGCGCTAACTGAATGTAGAGGACTAGAACTGAATGTAACTGACTCCTAACTTAGCTTGACTAGTCATTAACTGAAGTGAACTGACCTTGGTTGGTGTCGGCACTCCCAGTGGATTCCTAAATTGTAGGGATTGGTCTAGGAGGCTCCTAAACTGATGCAATCAAGTGCAATCAGTGGCAGTGAGCCTCAATTAGTGTTCCCCACACTTTAGTAACTGAAACATGTGCCCCAATTAGGTCAAGTGGACTCAATGGTGTTAATGACTATAAATAGACTGGATGGACTCCCGATTTAGACATGACTCCCGATTTAGACATATGACCAAATTTGGACAAGGGAGGATTAATAATCCTAACAATAAGTATTTTGGATCCTTCACATAAATTTATATTTTCTACTTTTTGAATCAATAAAATGTGATCCATCATCGAAAACGAAAGAAATAAGAAAAATCTTATTATAATAATTATATTACTAAGTCAAAAACAATCACAATACAAAAACCTAAAACCTCAAGCTAGCCTAATAAATTAAAGGGAAAAAACCCTAAATTAAACTAAAGATAAAGCTAAAGTAGAAGACAAACCCTTGACATAACCAAGATCACAAAAGCCTTAGAACTAGAAAACTTTATTTTGTTAAAAAAAAAGCATGCTCTTCAACTTATTTCTATAAAACATAATGTATTTCCATAAGGGAGTAGTCTAAAAAGTCAACGATTTGGACTTTCCGAGGGTTTTTGGTTCGGTGATTTTTTAACGAAATCTTAATTTGTGGTGTTCAATCGTGTTTCTAAATGCATAAATCAATTTAGTACACTCAAATCCTCCTTAGAACGCCCTAATTATGTAAACTTAACTATTGTTCTTTGCGATTTTAAGAATGAAGTGAGCTAAACTCTAGTCGATTTGCACCAATTTTTTGACAATATTTCTTACCAAAATCCAATAAAATTTGTTGAAATCGCAATTTTAGGTTATTAAAATTGCATAATCAAGATGCCCAATTTATTATAAAAAATATTAAATCTATTTTTACAATAAAAATTATAATTTCAATAATCAAAATCACAATTCTAACACCCAACAAAAAAAAATCTCTTACTAACAAAAATGCAAATCATCTCAAATTTAACTCTATTAAAAATTCCTCCCAATTCCTTAGAAAACATATGAGGTTTGGAAAAGTTCAAATCAAACCTTTAGACTACTCGTTTCTATCAATATATTAACATCTTCAACTTAAAATAAACCATCGTTATATAAAAACTTTTGTCATTTTCAAAAATGTTAATTTGTAACAAGGGGGTCATGCCCTTTACGGCCCATATGTCGAGGGAGATATTATGCAGCACGCCCTAGGTACGTATCCAACATCCTTTAGCGTGTTGGAAATATCTACCACCCCTAACAAAGGTTTTTTTTTCCATATATTTGCATCAACATAGGAACTATAACCAGCCAATAGAAAACCTCAATTTAAATTTTTTTTTAATGAAAGTTGACTTTCCCTAATGCCAAACCTTTTTAATTTTCCAAATTGGTAAGGTAAGGGTTAAGTAAAAGGAAATGCTAAATTTTATCATAATTTAAGGTTATTTTTTCAAGAAAAAAAATGTAATTTAATTAATTGATAACCAAATTATATAGTGTGAAAGTGATTTTTAAAGTTTTTTTTCGAGTAAGGCATGTTTGTTGGTTTGCCAAAAAGAGAAACAAACTGCAAGACGAGCTTTTTCAAGTTCTTTCCGAATAAGGCATGTTTGTCTTACAGTCCAAAATGTAGTTTTTATAAAAAGAGGTAGTTATGCCTTTCGAGACATCATAATTCCTGCTGAAAATTGTACCATGATCGTAAGTGTGTATCAGTCCAAAAAAGGTCGAGAGTAAACAGAAGTTCCCCAAAAAAAGATAGAGAGAAAAGGTCTGCTTCTTTAGTTTAGCAGAGGGTCGTCAACAAAGGGCCTGTGGTAGAAGACCTGAAAAGTGTCGTTTATATATTATGTGATCTTCCAATGGTCGTGTAGTAGAATTAGGCCTTCCTTTGAGAGCTTGTATGTTGTAATGTTGCGTTCCCTGTAGACATGATGACACTGGAATGAGTCAAAAACACTGAGAATATGTTGAGTGTCTTCAAGCAAATTGCTAAGAAAGGAATTGTGACATATTTGGATTTTGTTGACCCAATTTATGACTAGCATTGAGTCTCCAAAAATTTGTATGTGGGTGCAATTCCTTTCTCTTGCAAATGAGAGAAGGAGCTTTAATCTGAGAAGCTCTGCATAATTGTTTGTGCCCTGTCTCAAGCTCATTTATATGTGAAAGTAGTGATGATCAGATACACGAAGGACTGCTCCTCCTCCACATGAACCATTCTTGAGGCTCCGTCGAAAAAAGCCCATGGTTGTGATTTGTTTATTTGTTCTTCTCTGATCATCCTTGGGGTCGGTGGATTATTTTCCTGGGAAAGTGAGAGGATTTTCAGGTTGAGACGGGCTATGCATTCTGGACTCGAGGTTCTGTCTTCGAAAATTGTTTTGTTCCTGGCCACCCAAGTGCCCCAGATGAGGATGAGAGGTAAAGCTCGGAAGGGTTTTGCTTGAGGGGAGTTTTGCCACAATTTCCAGGTTTCTTCAAGTGAGTTTCCATTCCAGAGCTGGGGAAGGTTTGCGTGTTTGGAGACTTCAAACCAAGATTTCTTTTGAAAGGACACTCCAGGAATAAATGTTGTATGGTTTCCTCATTTTGCATGCAGAGAGGAGTATCATAACTCAATGTTCTTAGTGATTATAGGTTTGTATTTATGAATGTGGGAAATGACTTTACCTAAATTAATTTGTCGATGGTTTGTTGGTGGTTTGTAAAGAGCAAGTTTTGACTATTATATAATGTTTTACATTTTGGGTAGTAAATTTATTTTTTATCTAAGAAAAAAACAAGTTATGAATCAATTAAAATCAGTTTTTTATTTTAATTTATAATTGTAAAACATTTCAACTTAAATAATTTTTAATAAGAAAATCAATATCTTTTATGATCCTTTTTAAAACTATAATTGTATCATCTAACCTTAATTTTATATATAATTGTATACTACTTTCTATTACACTTTAACCTCATACCCAAAAATGTTTATATTTAAACATTATTAATTTTAGTATAATTAATTAAACTATCGCATCTTATTATTATTAGATATGATCTTCAATTTAAATTAAACCAACTTTATTTTATTTTATTATTATTTCAAATATATAACCTCCAATGCTACATTTATTTTAATAATTTAAACATACACCAACTTTATTTTATTTTATTATTATTTCAAATATATAGCCTCCAATGCTACATTTATTTTAATAATTTAAACATACACCTTTCTCATCTTCACTTTAAGTTAAACCAATTTAATTTCATTTTATTATTATTTTCAAATACATAACATCCAACATGCCTTTGAAAAAGGCCCACAAGGTAGAAATTATGCAGCATTCCCTATGGGTATCCAACACCCCCCTCATAAGATTTGTATTTCCTAGTTCCATATCCAAGAGCCCCACCTTGTAGTCAAAGGGATAGACCACAGCTCAAAGATTTTTGGTTTATTTTTTAATAAACATTGGAACTATCACAAACCAATAGAAACTCCATTTAACCTTTTTCACAAAAGTGATCACCACGTGTATGACCTAAGGATCACTTTCTCATTTTGCCCACCGTTTTTAGTTTTCCCTCTTAGTGGGGTAAGAGGCAAAATAATCATTTCATAGTTCAATTCATATACCAATATGTTTAAAAATTAATGCTTTTCATGTTCAAATCATATTATAATATAAAAAAAAATTAAAAAAATATGCTAATGTGAATTTAATGTTTGTGTTTATAATTTTAATGGGGCGGCAGCATTTTGTTTATTTTAGTTTAGTTATTTATTATAGAAATAGTTATTATTTGTGGAGTTAGCTTTCTACCCGACTATTTGCACCGATCGGATGACCTGACTCGCGTGAGCTTTCACATCACGCATTGCTGGTCGTCCGATCGGTGCAAATGGTCGGGTAGAAAGCTAACTCCATTATTTGTTGTGTCCAGAATGTGTATTTCTACTATTTACAGTGGAAATGTTTGTATATTTTATAAATACAAATTGTGTGTATCAATAAACTGTATAGCATGAGTGGGCCTAATGGTTAAGAGATTGTGTTTCCTCTTAGGAGGTCACAAGTTCAAATCCAGAGGGGGGTAGTGTAAGTACACCTCTGTAGACTTTAGCAGTTAAATTGTTTCGTAGAGGGGGTCCCTTGTCCCACAAACAAGGGGGTCTCATACACCAATTTGGTGTCTCGCTTGGCGGTGACCTTAAAAATAGATTATTATATATATAGTGGAGCTTGAGTGGGGGGGAGTGTTTGTCTTTTCCATAAAACTTAAAAATAAAATAATAAATAAATAAAAATAAAAAATAAGATTGCATGCATCAGTGTGTTGTAGCATAGTGGTGAGAGGGATGTGTGTTATAATTTAGTGGCGCATTGTACAACAAGAAATACAAAATTTTGAAACAATATATAATATATTCTCAAAACATACCACCTGGTTTTCAAAAGTTCTGTGTTCCTAGACTTCCATTCCTTTGCATAAAAGGCCTGACACGTACATTATCTTACAAATAGGAGTAACAAAAATAACCTAGGACAAAACATTGTAGATGAAGAATTTTAGAAATAATCACTTCATAAAGTTAGAAAACAAGGCAATAAAAGATGTTTGAGTTCCTCGAGCTACATTTTTCCTACTTCAATTGCTCGGTGTTCTCAATTGGATTTTTGCCCTATTGTGAGAGGCAACAATGCCTTTTCTTAAGAGTATTGATGTAAAAAGAACTTAACACGAGAGGAGAGCTTACAAATTTGTGGGCTTCTAATGCTTTACAATGTGCTCTAGAGGAATTTGGGGTTCATCCCCCGTTTCCAAAGTGGCCTCAAGATTCAAGGAGTCTTTTTCATGCCCCTCTTTTTCCTCAACTTCTAAAATAGGCTCGATGCTTTTATGATTGTTTTGTTGCTCTACATATGGTAGTTGGAATCCATTAATTCATGATTGTCCTCTCCTAAATCTTCATATTCTAGATTGTTTCTTGAGCTATACCCTCTTTGATTCCTTTAAAGTACCACCTCCTCAATTCAAATTTGTTCCACCTTCATGGTCCACATGATATTTGGATGGTTCTTCTTTGGAATTTTTATTTTTTGCGTCCTCTAAAACATCAAGGACCTCATATATGTTATAGTTCACAAAGGGGAGAATTTTTCAATATTCCTTTCACGATCACGACCCTTTAGAGGGTCTCTTTCTTCACTTGCTCGAAACTAACTTGAAGGGAACCTACTCATGCAGGATAGAGGATTGGGCTTCTCCTCTTGGATCTTTGGGAATTTCTTAGTAAAGTTACCATACTCATGGAAATAAATACATTTGAACGATATTTGCTCATAATCTAAAGCTTAATTATGTCTTGATCCATCCATATTGATCTACATTGCCTCTGGAAGGACCTTCTCTAAATCCACCTCCACAAATATTTTGGCACAAGCATGTAGATTTCCTTTTGGTTCTACATGAACAATAAATCAACCCAACTTGTTCCCTAAATCTTTGAGAGTGTTATCATGCTAAAACATTAACGAAAGATGAGGCAGTCATTGATGGAAGATGAGGGAGTCTAACCCTTACTAGCATTATAGTGATGTCATCTTTAAAGTTGAAGTGAAGTGACCAATGGGATGAAAACAATCCACTAGATCCCATTAAATAAGGGCCAAAATGGAATATCAAATCTTCATCTTCCTTGTTATGGAATAAAAGCACAAGAAAACCTCTTCCAGAAGCAAACAAAATATTTGTCCATGAAGCTTGGAACCCATTGCTCTGACACCCTCGTTTTTGTAGCTCTTGGAAATTGGCTAGAGACCTGTGAAATTTCCAACTAAAGCACACTCAAGGANNNAGTGTTGGTTGAGCTCTTTTGGTTAAGTTCAAGACATTGACCATCTTTTTGAAATCCTCTATCTCAAAGAACAAGGCAATTGCAATCGCCATCGTCCACATCTTAACATGGAGCAATGCCCTTGCTTAGTTATGGCTTGGATCATTCATGAAAAGGAAGAACTCCTCTTACAAATGCAATGATCCAACATGAATCTAATCATCCTCCTGCAAACAAACCACGGGCAACTATGGTAAACCCTAACTATAGGAGGAGAACCAGATACTCCATATTTTTTACACCCTAGGAACAAGATATTATGTTTAAATGATATAATATAAATTAAAATTATTTTTATTATCAAGTATATTTAGTGTTTATAATTTTAGTTTTGTGTTGTACACTCTCAGTCGGTCTAATTGTAAGCAACTTGTTATTTGCATATATTTGTGTAAGGCAACCTAAAAAAAAGTGGTGTTAAAACTTTGAGATTGTATCTAATTTTAAATACTATAATTTAATTTAACTTATTT
>LPNX011019033.1:1086558-1097748 GCA_001517045.1 Pseudotsuga menziesii | reverse complement strand
CCCTCACCGTTTCTGCTTCTCTATTCAGTATTTTAATAGAATTAACCATTATAACCAGCCCTCGCGCCTAGCTTCATCGACTTCTATTTTAAAACATAGTTTCCCTTAACTCACAGGCAGACGAATTACGTGTCGAAACATGCAATTGACCAAAGCCACGTTGAATCCATGCAAAACCACATGCACAACGTCCTCTATGAACTGGGAGATGGACCACGTCAGCAGAGAACTGGGAGATGGACCACGTCGAGCTCTGCCGGTAGAGTACTCTCGTTTACGGTCATATATCCTCCTCTCTTTGGAGAAGATGCCTTAATCAATACAGGCTTGCTCAGCATAATGATTGAAGCTGTGCAGAATTAACCAACGTTCAAGATACAGGTTAAATTTGTCATTTGGTCGTAGGTTTGGAATTAGGCAATTGAGGTTTCTATATATTGTTTTAGAGAGATTGATTCTTCTTGATTTCTGTGTGCGGTAGAAGCATAATTGTGTGTCAATTTCCAATAATTTTGTGAATTAATAAAGCTGCTGCAACCATTCGCAGAATTCTATATGGCTGGAGAATACTGTGTTGTTTTTTCCCTTGTTTCCTTATCTTGGCTTCAGGCCAATTTCTGAAGAAATATGGAACAACAACAGAGAAATTTGGAAAATCACTTCAGAAATTGAGGTAAATCGCTCCATTTGGTTTCATAGTTTATTTAGCGTTTCTCTTACATGCAGGTATCACGGTATCATGGGTAGAAGAGGTCACTTGAGTAGGAGAAATTCCCTTGGGAATAGCCTGAGAATTGCTAACTGAACTAGAAATTTAATTTCCAGTATTGGCTTAAAGTTTCTTCCCCTCGTGGTTTTGTAGTCTCAGCTCGGGGTGATAGTCATGCTGAGAGCAGGGTTGCGAAAGGAAGGGCATACCTGTTCTTGTTCAAGAGCCAAAGACAGTTCTTCTCTGGTTGTGATTCGGAGACTTTTACTCATCTTACGACTAATCGCTGCAGCCGTAGAGCACACCCTTACTTTGTCAATGTGTCTTGTCACAAGATGAATGTCTTCGAGAGCAAAGAGTTGTTCTTCTCCTACAATAGAAGCTACTGTCTCCCACTCCCAACCGCTGAAAAACCAGTAAATGTCCATGAGAGTCTCTTGGGCATTTTCTGTAAGACCTTCGTAAGCCAGTAACATCTTTTTTTCCTCCCTTTCTAGTCCATCATAAGACCAGGAAATAAGTTGTGTATCTTCCATGATGATGGAAATGGAACCAAGCCAATGACAAATGGAACTACGGATGGACGAACTAGACAACTGATCAAAATTTCACTGAATTCTGTCATCCATGCAGTTTGCCACCTGTTTTGTGAAGATTATGCTTGTCATCAGAGTTTTTGCTATCGCTGGTCTCTCCTGTTGTCCATGCAGTCTGCCACATGTTGTGAAGATCCCTGATCTTTATATTGCATTAAGAGCCCATAAATTTTTTAATTAATCTTCGATTAATAATATAGGAGAAATTTTGTTTCGTATTCCAGCCTAAAGTTGGACTGAAGACTACTTAACAATGTATAGAACGTTTAATATTCGATTATTCAAAACCGTCAACTGACACGAGTCATCACATGATAAAGATAAGGGGGATTACACATTCCACGCATGACATACGTCAAAATTCCGGTGCGTAACATTTTGGAGCCTTTCAACATGAGAATGCATTGAAATTTTACAATGAAGGACTCAAAATTCAGTAGGCCAAACCCAGAAAGAAGCTTTGAGGGCTTGAAGAGATTGAGGTTTTCATAAAAATTAAGAGGTCATAGAGTGGCAGCAAGGACAACAGCCTTCCTTTATGTTTCTAGGTTGCCTATGATGCAAAATCCTGGCGTGCACCTACCCATTCATTTCAAAGATGGTTTCTTATAGCCAAAAGTCTGCCAGGAATTTAGTGGGAGTGAAGCATGTTTCAACCCAAAAATAGTCGACAATTTTGGAGCAATTTAACACATGGAGGGGAAGAAATCCAAATGAAGTGGATGCATTCATGGGGTTTGCATCCCCAGTTCCAACCCGCTGCTACCTGTGGAGTGCTGGCTAGCTATCGCTTATCTGCTTCTAGCAATTGCGAACTGCATATATACATGGCGTTACAGGTAAGACATCGACTTTCACTCATTCTGTAGCGTCTTGACCACTTTGGAGGTTATTCTACTGCTTTAACCATTTTTTTTGCAAATGCGGACAATTGTCCCTTATATATAGCATGAACTTACTTGTTCTTTACCTGCATGTGTAAACGAAGGGTTCCTTTTTGCTCTGTCATGTTTTAAACAGTTCACGTAGTGCAATTTGTCATGTTTTATACAATTCACCCACTGCAATTCGAATCGGGACATATTTTAATGCCTTGAAAAGCCGCTCGTGAGATTTTCGTCGATATGGCCTGGTAATATCTTAGTAGCTGTTTTATAGGCTATTTTAATATGTGCAGGGGTCCAATGGCAGTGATTTTGTATATCAACAAGACATCAATTAGGACACTTCAACGAAGTAAATTTGGAATGTTTTTGTGATAATATGTCTCTAGTGTGTCATTCCTTTTTTTAAACTTCCTTCTTCTGCCATCCTCCATGTCAGAACGGGACTTGAGCCCTTCAAGACCATCATTGCTACAGAGCCCAGGATTGCCCGTTAAACTTGAGTTATAAAAACTAAGGCTGAAAGCAGAAGGAACAATGCCTGTCAACTGATTATCCAAAAGATTGAATATATTAAGCTTCAAATTGCTGAAATAAAATTTGGAAACTGGAAATAATTTTGATGCAATTTTTTTATAATTATTGACAAAAAATCTGATGTCAGGCAGACGGGTTGCTGCATACGACTTGTGGAAGTTCGAATTACGTGGCACCCGAGGTACAGGCGCACGCATGAGCTTGTAGTATTGATGCCAACTTAATTTAAATTGAAACTTATAATTCACTAATTTGGTTGTTTGTGCAGGTCATTGCTGACAGAGGATATCATGGTGCTACGGTAGATGTTTGGTCTTGCGGAGTCATTCTTTTTGCTCTTTTAACGGGTTGGTTGCCATTCGAGGACAGGAATACAGTAGTGTTGTATCATAAGGTAATATAAGGAAACATCACAATAATTTATGTTAGATTATACTATTAGAATATTTTATCAATCCCAACACTGTTTTGCACAATACGCTCTGCAGATCTTCAAAAGGGAGTTCAACTGTCCAGTTTGGCTGTCTACTGGCGCTGGCAATTTGGTTAAATGAATACTCGATCCTAGTCCGAAGACGGTGAGTGAAACAACCGTGAGCAGATTTGATTTGACGAGATTTGATTCAACCATCGAATGGTGCCACTTGGCAATGGGATACAAGAAGAAGGCAGGTAGGTGAAAAGTGATGTCATTGTTACCAGGTGTCGACCCAAATCCAGATAGCAAACTTCGAGGATGGCATCATCCCTGCTTAACCAATAGCAACACAAATAAATACAATTTTAATAAATTTAAAAATTGCTATTTTTCATGTTACAAAGTTAAACTTTGGAATAGAGAATTTAATCTTTTAAATATGCACCGATATGCACCAACTAATACCCAAAGTCAACGCGGTTTGAAATCGAACGATTGCAATATACCAGCCGGAGGCAGGTATAAAAACTAAAACGTAAAAAGATTAAAAAATATATTTAATATGAAATTGAAAAATATATGTGTATGTGTTTGTGGAATGTTAAAAAAATTAGTTAAATATTAAAGAATGATTTTCAAAATTCTTTTATTAAATTATTTTTCCATATATTTTTTTGAATTAAAAACCTTTTTTTAACAAAAATGGTTATAGTATTGCATTAAAAAGATTGTAGTTGAATTGGGCACTTAAGTATTACAAAAAGGTAAGTTTGTCTAGGCATAAAAACAGTTATAGTATTGCATTAAAAAAGTTGCAGTTGATCACGCAGTTCTCTGTTTTCAGCTCTGCCTCAGTTCTTCTTTTATTTATACTCTGTCTTCTCTCAGTCTGGAGCTTGGATTTCTTTTATTCCTTTAGATTTAGTTCTATTTTGAATTAGTTCTCTTTGTAAAAGCCCGCGGAAGCTGATTTTCTGCGTTTTATCTATTCTTCCCCAATGTTTAAGTCAAAAAAAAAGGTTGCAGTTGAATTGTGCAGTTGAGTAATACAAAAAGGTAGGTTGGTCTTGGCATGATGAGTACATCTTTATAATCACAAAACGAGGTTGTATTTTCTTTAATGTATATTTTAAAGAAATCTAAGAAACTATTACAAGTATATATTTGACAATATATGTCTAAAATAAAAAAATAAAAAAATTGTTTTCATTGTAAATTATTAATGTCTTCTCATCATCCTTTGAATCTCTCAAATTGCATGCTAGCATTTGCTATGGCAACCTAAACAATCCCTTATGGTGGAGATGCCACCAGGGTACCCTAACAACTACAATAGAGGTGTAAATAGCGAAGTATCCCCACTGTGGATGTGGGAGAGATTGACCAACAGGTTCCTTGAATTCAACTTATGATAAATGTCCTCAAATTCTTAAATGATTGTTAACCAAAGGAATAGAGATGGAACTAATTATACATAAAACAATTCAAATAGACACTTCTTAGGCCCAAATTACCATAGTTCCATTTGTGGCATCCAAATCCAGTATACATAATGGTTACCGTCTCCACCGCCTAAGAGAACTCAAACAAATTGATTGAGCTCTATTATTACGATTGGAGTGGGAAAACAAATTATTATACCCAGAACACTCAAAGAAAATTTTTATGCCCAATTAACCATGGTCCAATTTCTGACAACTGAGACCTAAAAACATGGTGGATCCCAGTTCCACCACCTTAGAGAATGAAAACATAGTGCTACCCCTTGCACAAGGTTCACCAAACACACACTAAATGGGATGCCAAAAAACACAATTTATAAAGCAATATGAAGCGAACGTAATCCCAACAATTCCAAAACTTTCCAATAAACTAAATAAGAAGCCACAACTTAAACACCACTAGGTGCTCTAATAAGTCCTTCCGTTGAACTAGAAAAAAGCATGGGCCCCACATAAACCAACCAATTCAATTGTGCAACCATTGCATCCATTGAAAATATTGAAGGCCAATTCCACATACTTGATGAGTTTGAACCCGCAACTTAAACACCATTGGGTGATCTAATAAGTCCTTCCATTGAACTAGAGAAAATCATGGGCCCCACATAAACCAATCAATTCAAATGTACAACCACTGCATCCATTGAAAATATTGAAGGCCAATTCCACATACTTGACAAGTTTGAAGTTGAAACATGTTGAAATTTTGGTGCAAATATGTCGAGATTTGATTTTTAATTCTTTAAGTGTGAAAATGTTGAATACTTGAAATCAATGAACCATCCAATCACATAAAACTCATTCAACCATAACACAAGATGTGCCCTAGGAAAAACCTCAAAACAATGAGGATGAAAACCCTAGGAAATATTCAGAGCATAATTATGATAGATAGCAGAGAATGTCTTTTGCAGTAGAAAATTGATTTCAGAACCCTATGTGCAAGATAAGAGAGAACAAAACACCTTAGCAGTAGATACAAATCAATAGAAAAGACAAATCAACCGAACGATATTTACAATGAATTCAATACAATAAATAACACGTCTAACAAATGTCATGAAAGGAATAGTGAATCATTGCATGGGGATCAACCTCCCATCCAAACTATAATGAATTTCCTTCCTGGATAATTGTTGTGTACTTTGGTCTCTTCAATCCTGCATAATCAATGCACTGTGACGTTTTTCTTTGACATTAAATCATGCTCAAGTGTCTTCAAAGTGAACTCACCTCTTAACTGGATGTAGGATCACTTACTTAACAATCTAACTTAAGTGGCATCATGCAATAGGTGTAACTCAAGTGTCATCTTTTAACTTAAGTGTCGTCTTTTAGTTTAACTAAAGTGTCATCTTTTAGTTTAACTAAAGTTTCATAATGCAAGACACTTTAGTTAACTAATTCCTTTTTATTAACACTTTAGTTAACTAATTCCTTTTTATTAACACTTTAGTTAACTAATCTTAACTAAAATCATGTTGATTGATTTACTGAAGTGACCACTGTGATTCTCCTTTAATTAACTAATGCATACATTGTTGCTTTAACTAAATCTTAACAATATTTAACTGAAGTGTGCATTGTTACTTTAACTGAAGCTTTAAATGAGGCATACATTGTTACTTTAATTAACTGAAGCTTTAAAAATTCAAGTTCACTTAGTCAACTGAAGTCTTCTCGTGAGCAATTTCAAATTCTCTTTGTTGTCTATGCATTTATCTTTATCTCTTATCTTTACTGCATGATCAATATGTGCTAACTTTATTTATCTATCATATTGAATTTTATACTCAAAATATTTGTCAGATGTTTTGATCATATTATATTGCTCTCGGACCAAATGATCATATGCTAAAGTAATTCACTGTTAGAGGTGGTCAGTCTCTAAAGGAGAGTTAATAGAAATAGATGATCATGGTTAGTAATATATCACATAATATTATTGCTTCAACATGCAAAGCATTTACCTCTATATGGGAGGTCCATCTCATGGATACCTACTATAACTAGAAGTCCACATGAGAATTTGACTTGACTTACAACTTTGGATCATTGTCCAATAAGACTTTACAACATCATCACTTTGACAAATCAAAGCATTCACCTCAATACATGAGAAATAACCTTTTGCAAGGAAGGATAAGTCATTCTAAATTCCAACCTAGGAATTCTACTCCAAGTTCTTGAGTCTAACTCAAGCTCCCTACCTCGACACATGAGGCCCAATCCTAGATGCACACAAGTTTCGCTTGGAGAATGACTCGTGATGTTGTATCTTTAATACTCCCTCTCGAAGAGGGAGAAATTCTCTATCGTGCCAAGCTTGTCCCGAAAGTACCTAAACTTTGATAAAGGATTTGTTAACACATATCCAATCTTCTCTTCAATAAAAATGTACTGAACTCTTACCCTTCTAGACCATGTCTCTAATAAAGTGATAATTCATATCAATGTTTTTTACTTATCATGAAGCACATGGTTTTATGAGAGCTTAATACAAATCTGATTATCAAAGTGAATGTCCATAATATTTTCTCCAAACAACCCAACAAGTAGCTTCCTAAGCTACACTGCTTTTCAACAGGTAGTACTATATGAAATACACTTTGCTTCTATAGTACTAGCCGCAATACACTACCACTCCAATTGGAGTTGGAATAACCAAGTAAATTTACCTCACCATTGGAGGAAAATTTGAGTCTATAACCAATAGTATCTTGAAGGTACCTAAACACATGCTTAATGTCTATGTCTAATCGCGTACATGTTCTGACCCTCAACATAACATATAATGGGTCTACTATGTATCAAATACATTAAGGAACCTATAAGCTACCTATTCATAATTATGTAGTTTCTCTAAACTAGAAACCATGGATTTGCAATCCATCATACCAAACCTTCATAACACATCAAATGTGTAATTTTCTTGCAAAAATAAAATCTCACCTTTTGTCAATATTCAACACTTATTTTTTTCCTGTTGACTTCTAGAATCTTCTACAGTTTAGATAATTTATCTTTAAGCTTTCCATTCTCTGTGATGTTCTCCAAGGTGTGACCAATTTCAAAGTAGTTTCATTTTTCTTTATGGTACCCCATTAGCCAATTGTATAGTAATCTTTTCTCTCCAAGTGGTTTGATTGCTCCCCAACAGTCCTGACTATAACTCACTTGTGTATATTATAGTTATTGATAGTCTCAGAGACCTTGACTATTATATGATAGCCTTCTAAGGTCTTGATTATAGCTCTGCTCATGTGGGTGCATTCCACATGATATACGACAGACCCTAACTGACTCATGTACCTTGACTAACTTGCATGACTAATATGAGATATTTGCAACTGAATGTCTTATCTTATGCATGTCTTTAGTGATCCATGTACCACTACATAGCTAATATGAGCCATATATTACTGTATGGCTTAACCGATGTCTGAGCCATGTACCACTGCATGACTTACCGGTGGGGACAAATCTTGAGTCATGTCGACCCACAAGACTAACTAGTGGGGATTGTATCTATCTGTTGCTGCCTATGGAGAAAAATCAATATTCCCTCTCAACTAGAGGAGTCATTTTGTACTACACAAAGACTTAGTAAGTATATCGAAAATCTGCTCAACTGTGGATATGTAATGGAGTTGTACTGCTCCTTTCTAGACCATGTCTCAAATATAACATGTCTGAGACATATATGCGTCCATATGAAAATGTATCATGTAGGTACCTCAACACATACTTTGTTGTACATGTCTATGTACTGACTGCAAAGCATATATACGGCCTGGTGCTAACCAAGTACATCTAGGATCTAACTTTCTGTGGGATGCTCCAAATATCAAGAAGAATCACCTTCAAATTTGTCATCATATTTATGGCCATGGACTTATAGTCCATCATCCTAAATCTATTTAGGATCTTTGCTATGTAGTTTTCTAGACCGAGGAAAATCTCATCATGTTTCTACCACACCTCTAATCCCAAGAATCATGCCAAGATTCTTGAATAGTGTAATATGACTCCTTTTGTATATGACCACCATGCAGATCTCCTTTTAGCAGGAGGTTCATCAACCAATTCTATAGGTTCTTCGGGAGATAGTGAATATGAGAACACTTCTAGCTTCTCCATCTCAACATGTGAATGGGGAGAACCAGAATCTGGGTCATCTTTTCTTTCAAGATCTGCGATCATTACTTGTCATTCTTTGATTGTAGGTCATAGCATATGGTCTTTCCCTACAATCCAAAATTAGTCAAGTGATTAACAACCTTACATAATCATGAAATTCAATCATATGAATATTTCAATGCAATGACAAATAGCTAACACAGACATGCAAACATTTTAACCA
The DNA here is from genome assembly GCA_001517045.1 of Pseudotsuga menziesii. Taxonomy (NCBI): domain Eukaryota; kingdom Viridiplantae; phylum Streptophyta; class Pinopsida; order Pinales; family Pinaceae; genus Pseudotsuga; species Pseudotsuga menziesii. Next base: position 1,088,739 of record LPNX011019033.1, on the reverse strand, counting down.
ATGTTTGAACACAACTTCTATCCATATCTCATGGAATGTTATGCAACCCCATATGCTACTTATTTAATCATAACATTTACTACATGAGCTTTATTATTCGCTAATAAAATAAAACTATATCATATGCTCATCATGTTATACAATAGCATATTTCCTAATTCTAGGAATACATATCTGCATATAATTGTAATGAAACATATTCAAAACCATTCATATCTAATTTACAAGAGCATTTGATAATCAAAATACAAATACTTATCTTTTTTTTTGTGGGATCCCTCTTGATCTTTGCTTACTTGCGAAGATAAATGAAATCGTTGGATCTTGATCTTCTTTCTTGACGAAAGCTCCTTGCATCTTTACTTTCAAATTTGTTCACATGCAAGAGGTAGCGAAACTTTGCATGAGAAACTAGGGTCCCATGCAAACTAAAGCAAATGTGTTTCTAGTGATTAAGCAATCATATGTGTACTTTTAAAGGAAATAATACTTTTGAGGGTGAAATCTTATTTTTCATTGGACGAGTTCTTCTAAGTAGTTTCATCTTCTATAATTGTAGAAGCATGAAATCTACTTTTACCCTTTTTCTTTTCTTGGCACTTTCTTGCATAATGACCCTTCTTGTTGCAATTGAAACATCTCATCTTCGACTTGTCAAAGTCTTTGTTGTAAACCTTCTTCTTTGAAGTTGATGCACCCTGCATTAGATGTAGGATCCTCTACCATAGTAAATACGTCACTATCCAAGTCATATTCCTCTAGGATGTTCAAAACCTTGGCCTTCCAAGTGTTGGAATTAGAAGTTCCCTCAAGTTGGTCTTCCGGTCATATTGAGATCGATGCCATTATCTTCAAGTATTGTGCTCAACTCCTCAAGATCTACATAGGCTAAAGTTTGCATGACAAGACATAGCTCCTTCACGCCCTGATCTCTGATACCATGTTGAATTTTTGGTGCAAATATGTTGAGCTTTAATCTTTAATTATTTAAGTGCGGAAAAACTGAATACTTGAGATCAATGAACCATTCAATCACATTAAACGCATTCAACCATAACACAAGATGTACACTAGAGAAAACCCTCAAAAAATGAGGATGAAAAAACCCAGGGAATCTACATAGCATAATTATGATAGATAGTAGATAATGTCTTTTACAATAGCATATTGCTTTCAGCACCTAAGATGTAAGATGAGAGAGAAGAAAAAACCCAATGTGTAGATACAGATCAATAGAGAAGACATATCAACCGAATGATCTTTCCAATGAGTTCAATACAATACATAACATGTCAAACAAGTTCCATGCAATGAATAGTGAATCATTGCATGGGTAATTAGCCTCCCTCTAATGCAAACTATAGCGAATTGCCTTCTTGGATAATTGTTTTGCACTTTGGTTTCTTCAATCATGTATAATCAATGCTCTATGACTTTCTTAATTGACATTAAATCATGCTCAATTGTCTTCAAACTGAACTCGCCTCTTAATTGGATGTAGATCACTTAGTTAACAAGCTAATTTAAGTGTCATCATGTAATAGGTGTTACTCAAGTGTCATAACTTAAGTGTCATCTTTTAGTTTAACTAAAGTGTCGTAATGCCAAACACTTTAGCTAACTAATTGAAGCAAATAATTTTTCGCTCACACAAATAATATTACCAAAAGACTTGGAATATTAAATAAGCCATAATAATATATAAATTGATGATAGAATAGATATGATGATAGATTACAAGGTGAGTGCCATATATATATTAATCGTAGGGGCACTTTGGATACTATCCATGAAAGGATGCGTCATTTTAGAATTGTTTACTAATAACTATTTATTAATTATTAATTATTAATATCAATATGTATTAATATTTAATAATTAATATTGATATTTAATAGTTATTATTAATAATATAATAGTAATTTAGTGATTCTTTATTATATATATTTTTGTTCATTACATTTTTTTTTTACAGAAACTAAAAAGGAAGATTTTATAAAAGTGGGATGTGCACAGCCATCCAAAACAAGCTTACAAAAAACCTGAGAGTCTGAGCAAAAAAGAGAAGCTGAACCTTGAGACAGTCCATTGAGAATCCCAGAGTATTTCCCTACAAGACTGACCTAGATATTTAAAGCTTCGAGCTGTATAAACCCTGACATACTGATTACACAAAATTTT
>LPNX011019033.1:985847-1086168 GCA_001517045.1 Pseudotsuga menziesii | reverse complement strand
GCCAAATTTCTATCACAACAGGATCTGAGCACCTGCAATTCCTTTTGCGGCTGAAGCTCTTCGCCTTTCACACAAATCAGAGTGCCAGCTTCGCCTTTTCTCCCCCCAGTGCACTTGCAGCCAATAACCAAACCACGACCTAAACCTGCAGGAGGATCTTTACCAGAGTTGATAATCTGCGACCAACTAAGTTTTTCACACATGCAACGGGAGAAAGCAGCAATTACCAGCCTCTCTTCGACCACGCTTCGGGTTAACGGGAGCTCCTGCCACGGAAGGCTGTGCAGGCTCCCCTCAGCTATGCCGGAGACAGTAAACCACAAATAATGCAAAGCTTCAGCAGGACCAGAACCGGGATAAGAGGGAAGGGCGGAGAAACTTTCCAAAGAAACCATATTGATAAGCTCCACAAGCTCTAGTTCGTGTGAAGGGAATGATCTTAAAGCCCAGAAATGATGGAGATTTATTGCAGCTGCCTCCGATGGGAAGAAGTGACAGCTAGTGAACCACGCGGCGAGGAGGAGGGGAGTTATAGGACGCAGCCTTAAATGGAGGCAGAGGCCAACATTAAAGAGGTAGATTAACTCGATGTGAGAGCAGGTGTATAGGGGTGAATGCGGAGGGGAGGTCGGATAAGGGAAAAAGGAGGGGAGGGCGAGCAATGAAAAGCCAAGGGGATGCTTAAAGCACAACCCCATACTAATGTAAACCTTATTCCTCTTGTTTTGGGCTTGCTTAGATAGAGCCCTATTTGAATGACAACAATAGTAGCGGAGAAAATATTTTTTCCTCATTATGGAATGTGCTTGATTGAGGAAGGATTCCCATTTTTCTTTAGATGACCTTGATGGAGAGTGGCCCCCAAATTGGCCAGGCTATCGGCTGCCGGATTGTTGACTCTAAGAATGTGAAATAATTCATAAGTGTTGTGCATGAGAAGCTTGACCTTTTGATATAAACGCCGACATTTTACTGCTCCCTTGGGGTAACCATTGAGCATTTTAGAAATAACGTGTTTAGAGTCGCCAAAGATTAAGACCTTTGAATAGGGTTTCTCCTGAAGAATCTGCAAGCCTTGTAGGAGGGCTAACCATTCTGCTTCATTATTGGTTCGCACTCCCAAACCCCAGGCGAAAGTCTCTACCATTTGTCCTCCGGGATCCAAGAGGATCCCCCCCGCACCTGCCACCCCTATTTTTGTTCATTACATTGCCTCTCCCTTAGAATTGCTTTGTCCTCAAAGCACAATTATGGAAGATTTTATCCCTTGTTCTAGCTCGTAACGCTTTCTCATGACATTGTGTGTTGGTAGTTGCAACATTTGACGAAATAAGACAATACCTTCTTTTAAACATTGTGTGGAAATGTTGCGTCAGTTGTGAATTCATCCATCCAAGATATACCCTTAACAGAATTATTTGCGGATCGATTGTCGAGAGTTGTCGATTTTGTCTTTGCTCTTTGTAGGAATAATACTGGTAATTTTCCTTTTGCTTTTTTTGTCTATCATAATGACTCTTGTGATTCGGATCGCGATAAGGAACTCGAATCGCTTGTGAAGTGTTTACTGGAACTTCAACTTTTGGTGCTTCTAACGATTTTTGTAATTGTTTTTCAGAACCATTTTCTGTTAATGCTTGTAGCGATGTGACAATAAGATTGGTCTTTTGAACCTTGACGAGATTTGCATTGATTCCCTTTTCTGATGTTTGAATTTGAGCCTTTGATGAATTCTTTATTGCGTTAGTCATTGTTTCTGCTTTAATTTGATGTTGGTTGTATTGACTTATGTGATTTGGGTGACGATAAGGTATTCGAGATGTTTGTGGAACACATGTAGAAACTTTAATTGTTTGTGATTCTTGCCATTTATTAATTGATAATAACTCTAAGGATTTTTTTAACTTCTCATTTTTTAATTTTTTTATTTGTTTGGTCAACCCTTGATTCAAAAATTTTAAGCGAGAATTTTCTTCATTTTTTTGTAATAGTTTCTTATTGAAATCATTTTGGAGATCCACTTCCTTTTGGTGGAATTCCTCTTGGATTTCCTCTTGCGATCTTTTTTCCCTTTTTAATTTCTTAATCTGTGCAATCAAGTCTTGACTATGATTCTTCAAACGAGTAATTTCTTCATCCTTACTAGCAACAATTTTTTCAACTTCTTTCTGCTTCTTTTGTTCTGACTTCTGATTACCCTGTGAAATCATCTCTGATATATCCTGGAATTCTTTAGATGTTGGAGGTTCTATTTCTGACTTCATTGTAATATCCTGAAATGTGATTCTCTTTCTTTTATAGGAAAATGTTAGAAACTTCTTCTCGACATTTAAGATGAAAGTCCCCAATGTTTTTATCCAGGGTAAACCCAAAATTATGTCACTGTCAAAGCTCCATAAGGAACTAACAATGAATTTCGATGTGACCATATAATCTCCAACACTTAGTCGTAAGCCACTTATTTCAGTTCGTTTTTTGTCCAAAAAATCTAGCTCTTCCCTTATATTTGACTCAGGAATCACTAAATGGTTAGCGAATTTAGTACTAATATAATTATTTCTTTCACCAGGTGCAATAGAAATGGTGATATCATTCCCTGCAAGTGTCCCTTTAATTCTAAATAATATTGCAACATTTTTTTGTAAGGTGATAGGAAAATTTTGCTTCTTTTCAATATTAAAATCCATATTCTTGAATTTTCTTTGAAGTTTAATCAATATCTCCTTCGTTTTTACCAATAGTTTGTAAAAATGCCAGTAGATTGGGTGGTTGGGAGGAATGAGTGTTACCTTCCCCGCCTAAGTTCAAATCTCACTTGCTTTTTAGTAGCAATTATTATGCACCATTTTTATCCTTTTTTTCCCTTTAGTTTTGTAAAATGTGCATAGATTAGGTGGTTGGGAGGAATGAGTGTTACATTCCCCACCTAAGTTCAAATCTCACTTCTCTTTACTAGTAATTATTTTGCACTTTTATATTCAAACCCAAACCCACTTATTAAGAAACCATGTGTGGTTTCACTTTTACCCCTTTTTTTGTTTTACTTTTTTTGGTGGGGGTTACTTTTACCTTTTATTTTTTAAGGACAAGGTCCTATTTTTTAGGGAAGCCCTAGAAGCTTGAATAGTAACTTCGCTCTGATACCACTTGAAGCGAATAATTATTCACTTACACAAATAATATTACCAAAAGACTTGGAATATTAAATAAGCCATAATAATATATAAATTGATGATAGATTACAAGGTGAGTGCCATATATATATATTAATCGTAGAGGCGCTTTGGATACTATCCATGAAAGGATGTGTCATTTTAGAATTGTTTACTAATAGCTATTTATTAATTATTAATATCAATATGTATTAATATTTAATAATTAATATTGATATTTAATAGTTATTATTAATTATATAATAGTTATTTAGTGATTCTTTATTATATATATTTTTGTTCATTACACTAATTACTTTTTATTAACACTTTAGTTAACTAGTCTTAATTGAAATCATGATGATTGATTTACTGAAGTGACCACTGTGAATTCTTCATTAATTAACCGATGCATACATTGTTGCTTTAACTAAATCTTAACAATATTTAAATGAGGCATGCATTATTACTTTAATGGAAGCTTTAAATGAGGCATAGACTATTACTTTAAATGAAGCTTTAACAATTTGAGTTCACTTAGTCAAGTGAAGTCTTCTCATGAGCAATTTCGAATTATCTTTATTCTATATGCATTTTTTTATCTCTTATCTTTTTTGCATGGTCAATATGTGTTAACTTTAATTATCTATCATATCGGATTATACGCAGGAGATTTGTCAGATGTTATGATCATATTATATTACTCTTGGACTAAATGATCATATGCTAAAGTAATTCACTCTATAGGTGGCCAATCTCTAAAGGAGACTTAATAGCAATTGGTGATCATCGTTAGTAATAAATCACACGACATTAATTCTTCAATATGCAAAGCATTTACCTCTATACAGGAGTTCCATTCACAGGTACCTACTATAACTGGAGGTCCACATGAGAATCTGACTTGACATACAAGTCTAGATCCTTATCCAACTAGACTTTACAACATCATTACTTTAACAAATCAAAGCATTCACCTCAACACATGAGGCATAATCTTTTACATGGAGGCTTAGTCATTCTTGAGTCCAACCCAAGAATTCTATTCCAAGTTCCCGAGTCCAACTCGGGCTCCATATCTCAACACATGAGGCCCAATCATGGATGCACACAAGATTGGCTTCGAGAATGACTCGTGATGTTGTATCTTTAACAAAATGAACTATATGCGTTGCTCCCACCTTCTCCAATGTAAACTAACTCAAAGCATTTAAAACGAAGTGACATTGGGAGGGATGGCATGTGTGGATCCTTCCCATGCTTATCCCATCCTTTTCATGCATTGCCATTACCCTTGAAGTTACTCATCTAATGTGTAACTTAAACCATCTTAAACCTGGGAGTTCTAAGATATTTAATAGAAAAATAGATCCATCTTAAACCTGTATCTACCAAACATCGAGAGGGATCCAATTTCTTGAGGTGCAATTTTTTTTATCTTAAATTTTTTACATGTTTAAAGAAATCCACACCTTAAGAATTTTGATCCCTTGTTTGTTGCAAGTAATTGTGCAAAGATTCTCCGCAAATTGAATTATTTTGTTGATTGAATATATTTTTCGATAGTGTGGAGATTTTACGATATAAATATATCAAAAAAGACATGACTTTTTATTTTAGGACGTGGATTTTTTGTTTTTAGTTTAGGCCAACATGAATTTTTTTTTATTATTATGATAGGAATGCTAGGAACGCATCTCCCCATACTGGACTGTAGAGAACCTCACTACTCTCGATGCAACAAATTCTAACCTTAATGGAGGACTTAACATACATTGTGATAATAACCACTTGTGGTTTAGGAGAAAATCCCCCACTTTTTAATATGGATTTGCAATACCTAGATTTACTATCCATTAAGGTGTTGGGATATGGATAATGATACCATTTTTTTCATATATTCCTTCATCCATCTGAGATTCCAATTTGGCTTGGAGATCTGCTTCACCATTTAGACCGCAAAGGACGTTGAAGAAGCCAATCTCCTAAAATATGGATGTTTTATCTTTGATTTAGAAAATGAGTCTAGCAAGGGGAAGAGTAGAATTTTGTGAATCCTTGTTCATGTGCTTGATTAGAATCATGGAGTTCGTTATGACAAGAATATTATTTCATCTTGGTCGGGTTACTACTCTAACGCCCTTGAAGAAACATAGATGTCTCTACTTGATTATTTGTACTAGTTATTCCAATCCTCCATGTCTATTTGATTTCCATGTTTCCTCTTAAATCTATATTGATCCCCACAACTACCACCCCTAAAAAAAACTTCTGAGATATGTTATTTTGAAACATTTTTAATATTCTTTTTTATTTCCACTTATAATATAAGCACATACCAAATTGGGCAGTTTTAGCATAAAAAAATGATTTATGCCTAAATAGAATTAAAATAGTCAATGATATTACACAACATTTACAAGTTTTGAATGTAAGTTAGACCAGCCTAGATCCAAATCCTAGGCTCTATCAAGCACCGAGAGGGATCAAATTTCCAGAGGTGCAAACCTCCTTGAGTGCAATACCTGAGAAGAGGTTTACAAGATGAACATTACAACATCTCCCTCATAATCGACAATATTATTTATATCCGACATTTACAAGAGGAACATTAGGTATTGCACTCAAAGAGGTTTGCAACTCTGGAGATTTGATCCCTCTCGACGCTTGATAGAGCCTAGGATTTGGATCTTGTTACAACATCTCCCTCATAATTGGAAATCATAAGCAAATAGAAGTAAATATTTATAGTTGACCTTTACATGAGGAACGTTACATAACGTTACAACATCTCCCTCATAATAGGAAATAATATTTATAGCCGACATTTACATGAGGAACGTTACATAACGTTACAACATCTCCCTCATAATATTTATAGCCGACATTTACATAAAGAACGTTACAGAACGTTACAATATCTCCCTCATACTGAATTGAAGAGCAAGAGCACCTCTCGACGCAATAAATTAGTTATCTTTTTTCTTCACTTTAATCTTAATCAAAATTCTCATTCATATATACATCCTATCATTATTTAATTCAAAACTTCCATTGTTTTACATAGTTAAATAATATATTAAAAATATATTTATATTAAAAAATATATTATTTTATTTTTTAATTAAAACTTTCTATATAAATTTTTATATTATAATATTATTTAACTAATTAAATCCATCACATTGAAAAAGATAAAATTGATCCAAATTGAAGCATCGAAGACTCAAGAGCAAAGTAGGAAGTCATAATTTGAACACGAATCATGCTATGGTTGACATTTTTAAGAATTAGTTTTTTTCGGTTTTTTAATTAAAAAATTAATATTATTTATTTCTTTGAATTAAATATTAGTCTTTATTTAATTTAAATTCAATTTATAAAAATTAAGAAGAATTTTTTTAAAGGTGAATCTAATTTTTAAGGGTTTATCTTTATTCATGTTTGATAGATTCATGTTTAAGATTAATTATTTGATTTTAATTTTTTGTTATATAAACCTACTTTTTATTTGGTATTTTAATAAAGTAAAATTAATTTTTTAATTACTTTTTATATTTAATAATAATGTTAAGAAAGCTACGACAACTCCCCAATACTGATTATAAAGTACTTAACTATTCTTCATACAATTAAATTTAATTATTTATTTGTATTTAAATTTTATGTGAAGTGCCCACGCAATTATCTAGTATTCCCACATAGTAGGAGAGCTATCACTCTCAAGAAAGATTTCATTGTAAACATTTACTTTCCACTCATGTTACTATGTACTATAGGCTACCATGTTATGCATGTTGGTTAGAATTTATAATTTTATTAATATATTTTTATAATTTTATTAATATATTTTATAATTTTATTAATATAGATTTAATCAAGTGTTCAAAGAGATTAAAGTTTTTTAGATGTAAACTTTTTTTAAGTATTGCATTAAAGGATCTATTTTTGATGTGTTTTATATATCATTGATTGGATTTAAACTAAAAGATACATCTTTTTATTTAAGGTCGACATATAATATACAACATCTTTCCACACATGGTTTTAAAACCATATGCAAGGCCCTCCTAAAATCATGGGTAGTTTAGGAGGCCTTGCACATGGTCTTAAAACCATTTGCAAGGCTCTCTTAAACCATGGGTTGTTTAGGAGGCCATGCACATGGTTTTAAAACCATTTGCAGGGCCTTCCTAAACCATGTACAATAAAACCATGGGTTGTTTAGGAGGCTTGCACATGGTTTTAAGACAATGTGCAACGCCAACATTTCTTTTTGCAAATAATTCATTTTTTTATCTTTTGTTATTTTGTTAGGTAGGAACATTACAACATTTCCCCCATATTGTGGTGTAATTCTGACCGATTTTTTTTCTGGGATAATTAAATCATCTACCCCATATTAAGTTGTTTTTGTGGCCGAAATTTATTTTGGCGGATAATTAAAATTTTATTTTTTTTTATTTTTTTTTATTTTGTTAATAACAAACTTACAAGATCTCCCTCATACTGGGTTGTAGGGTTGTAGGGCTAACATAATAATTTGTTCATTTATTTTGGAGAAAAATAATACGAGTGTTAAACAATGGTAATATATTTTATATTGTAGTCTTCCACGGGGTAGGCCACTTGGTCACGGCACGTTTTGTTAAGGCGTGTGGGTCGTTGTGCAGGTCGTTGTTTTGTGACAAGGTCACGAGTGTTTCGCTAAGTCCGTTTAGAAGTTATCGTGATAACTGTCGAAATTTGACTCTGTATTACGCGAGTACGATACCACGTCATTTTTTATTCCTTTAATATACCAATATAGATTAATTTAAAAATAATACTAATAATAAATTTAATGTAAGTTTTATATATATATAATAATGATTGTGATTATTAATGATAAAATAAATATAAATAAATCTCACTAGCATACATACATATTTTTAAGTATCAAGATATTTTTTCTTTCTTGTTATTTTTCTCTTTTTAGAGTATAATATATCAAAATGAGTTTATAAAATAAAGTAAAAAATGGTTGAGTTATAATCTAATTATAAATTAAAAATTTCTTAAAAATAATAATATTAAAAAATATTATATTAAGTAAGCTAAAATTAATATAAATTATTTATAATTTATAAAAATATATGTTAACCTTTTATTTTTAATAAAGAAAAAGTTACTTTCTTCATCTCCTATAAGAGCATTAATGAAATAGTCCACTTCCCTACAATTAAAGAAATGCCATAACCGTGGAGAAGAGCCCCCACACACATGTGAATTCATAGTCATTGCAATAAATCAAAATTAGATGGCATGTCCAAGATTGAATAAAAGAGTCCATTAGTGTTTTTTTTCTTTTTTCTTTTCAAAATTGAAAATCTATATATTTTATAAAAACAACATATATCGAAAATCTATATATTTTATAAAAACAACATATATCTATATAAATATAAGCGTAGCATACATCATGTAGATTGTTGGGATAGTCCCCATATAAAACAAACATAGTCTAAAAAACTGAACTACAGGTAATAACAGAGAAAAATATTATGCCCAAGGCCTTCATAGTCTATGAAAATTATAAAGAGTCCATCGTACATGATGATAACATCATACCCACAATAAATATTAAAAGAGAAAAGATATTCATAGAAACTGCAATGGAGTAACTATTCAATCGACTCTGCAAAACAAAGTGTTGAATTCAACATGGAAGATTGAATTCTCCACCTTCATCCACCATGAGAGGGAAGGCATCCTTCATGGAAAACCTGCAAAAAGAATATAGCTGACCACCTTAAAGAATATCATATATCTGCAAATAAAATATATCATGTCGTACTAACCAAACATCATTTTGTATATTCGCATCATTCCATTGCTCTGTGTGATTCTTCAATTGGGGATAAAAATTCCCAATGCAAGGGCGTCTCAAAAATAGGCAAAGTGACTAGGATGTCACCTAAATTAATATACAAATACATGACCCTATTCAACCATCATAAATCCTGAAAGCGTTAATAATGGATAAATCATTATTGCACTCTCATTGCTGCTTTGGACAAGTCATCAATTTTTTTATTGTATTCCCTATAAACATGTTCAAAATTGTTGCTCGAGCAAAGCCTAATTATATCCATGATTTTATCCTTCCATGTTCTGAGATGAATAACTAACAAAGAGTTTTCTCCATCGACCCAGTCTATAATGGTCTTGGAGTCTCCCATCACCCGTTGAATAGGAAGTCCTCTAGATTTTGAAAAAAAAGGAGCATCCAAAGTTCCATAAGCTTTGTTTTGCAATTAGTGCCTCCTCCATAGTTCATCATCATTTGATAACATTCTTGATTATTAATTGAAATAATGGCACTTGCCACAGGAAGAATTCATTTGGGAAGCTACATTAAAGAAACCCCTACAACAATTTTGTTGCAAGTGTGGAGGAATTTTTGGGCCCAACTTTTTGCTAGGTGCATATTTTTAATTTCCACCTATAACTGAAATAATCCTCTGGCACACAAGATTTGCATGACTCATGCACCCTTCAAATATGGCCCAATTCCTTGACTTCCATATCTCCCAACATATCATGGTTGGGATGTCCATACATGATTTGTATTGACTCCTCCAATTCTCCATGCAACTTACTAATGAATCCTCGTGCTAAACCCTTCAAGCCTCATGATCCTCTTCAATTTTACCCATACATCCTGTGAGTAGGAACATGAGATTAAAAGGTTGGTTGTTGTTTTCGTCGCTTGCTTACATAAAATGCAGAAGCCTAGTCCAATTAAACCCCTCTTAACCAAGTTGTCCCAAGTCAAAATATGGTTATTTAATGACGGCCAAAAGATAATCCGGCATTTTAGGGGAAACTATATTCTTCAAATGACTGTATGCCATCATCTTGGTTCAAATATATGCCCTAACCATAAATATGTATATGCATCCTTGGTTGTGATGTCCCCTAAAACTGTATTCCATGACCAATCAAATCATCCTCGTGATTGGATAGCAAAATTCTACCCCTTTTCAAACCTATTGTGTATTGATTCCACTCAAAAATGTTATCTCCTGTCAACCCTAGTTGCTCAACCTTTTCCCATTCAATAACTATCGAACCTGTAATATCTCCTCATATGGCCTGATCCAGAGTATAAATACTCGCAGAGTGTGTATCATTGAGAGTACTTTTTAATAGTTGGTATATTGTTGGGTCCCCATCAATCATATCGAGACCCAGCCTGATATGGTCCCATTTTTCGAGCACCCATGCTAACCACTTCCCCATAATGTCAAATTCAGAAATAAGAAATCTCCATACATTGGATACACCTTTAGTAGGTTTCACTAGCCATCTAATCCATTGTTCCATAGTAGTGTTTTTGAAATATTTGGTTGTGATAACTCGATGCCATAAGATGTCTACAAATAATGCTCTCCAAAGACTCTTTGCTGCTATGGATTTAGCGAAAAGATAAATATTCTTAGTGCCCCATCCACCCAACTCCTTTGGCCTAGAAACACTATCCCAACATACCAAGTGGTAGTTTGTCCTCTCTTGTGAGCCAACCCCTAAAAAATTGAAGATTTTGTTGTTGATAGCATGAAGGGTGGATTTTGGGATTTTACAAAGAGTGATCCAATATAGCGAAATATTAGTTATAACAAAGTTTATAAGTACTAATATACCACCCTTCGATAACCATCGAAGACACTAGTGGTTGATCCTTACATCGAACCTCTTCAAAATCCAATACCAATATTTTACCTTGTAATTGTTTGGTTTTAATATCAAAGCCAAGTATTTGGTACCATCCTCAATAGGGGTGAACATGTATGGGAGAAAGGGTCTATATTGAGCAATCTCTTCCTCATTCAAACCATGATGAATGATTGAGGATTTATCCTCACTATGATGATACCTGCAACACAACATAAGGTATCCAAAATTACTTTATGTCGCCTCCATTCAGTGATTCGACTATCCCCAAATATCATTACATCATCTGTGAATATTAAATGAGTAATTCTAATAAGGGTAGAGACCTTTAATTCATTAATCTCCCCCATGTTCCTATTATTCTCAATAAGTTTGCTTAAACCTTCAATGACAAGGAGTGAAAAAGAAGAGGTGAGGTGAGGTGAGGTGCTAGGTGACTTGTTTCTTTAGGGGCACTTGGAGTTTCCTCTTGTAGTAATATCTGTTTTTTAAAATATTTTTACACAATATTCCTAATCTTTTAAAAAACGGATAAATCTCAAAAATAGAATGGAAGATTAGGGAAACATAGTCATACGAGCATTTTGGTTTACAAACAAATTGGATAGATTAGGTTTTCATAACCAAAGGGTAAAACCAAGGACGTTATTAAAAAAAAATCTAGTGATCAACATGAGTATGCAATTATACAATTTTTTTTTTTTATAGAAACAAGATATACCTCTCAAATTTTTGTTCAATTCCACTAAATCCATTTATACAAAGCTTAATTAGAATCCATTAAAATTTTAAATTACCATCTTAAACTTATAATATGAAAAGATTTCCAAAACCATCTCTTCAATACCAACAAAATCAAGAAAACATACACAACACATATAATTGGGAACTATCCTTTATATAAGTGGGCCAATAGCTCTCCTCATAGTGGAGAGCTAATGGCTTTTTTTATGGACTTGCCCAAGGGCGAGTGGGAGGATGCAGTGTTCTACTCAAGATCAATGAGGATTGATATTTTGAGCTTTTGCTAGGCAATGGAAAAGCTTCCAATACTAAGTCTGAGCTACTAGCATTATGATGTTTGTTGCAATTTGTGTGGTTGAATGGGATTGTAGCATTGTAAGTTTTTTGTGATTCCCTAGCTAATGTAAATTGGTTTAAGGGGAAGTACAAGTTTGGCATCCTTTCCCTGGATCATTAGTGCTTGAGAAGTGTTCATTTCCACTCTCTTTTTTAGGACCCACAAGGAGTTTAATGAAGTTGTTGACAGGTTATCAAAAAAGGCATTAGCATGTGAGGAAGGGTGTCTACTTTTTAAGGAATATATTGAAGGGAATCTTTTTATAAGGGATCGGTAAAGTTCTACTAATGACCTCGATATGGTTTGGGGTCTGGGTTAGTTTTATTGACTTTTTGTTTTTTATTTAAGCATCTCTCCTTGGGGTTGTTGGTTGTAGTCCCTTTGATTACTAGATTCTAGTGTTTGTATGATGATGATCTTGGAAATCTGATGTCTTCTTTGTCTTTTGACGACCTATCTTGTTTAACATGGTATAGTCTATATTTTTGAAGATTTGTTTGCATTGAGCACAGTATTCATCTCTCTTATAGAGATAGGTTATTTTGTAAAGATATTTTTTTTTTAATTCAATATAAATATCAAAAAAAAAAAATTATTTTTTTTTCGACAATTTATCTTTTCCTATGTCTCCTTTTACAAACACATATGATGCACAATTACATGTAGTATTACAATCTCATAGAACGATAGCTTAATGTTTAAAGAACATAGATTAGAGATTACAAATCACGAGCTGTGAGGTTCTTTTTCTTCATAATCCACTATTGGTGGCTACGAAATTATTTTTCATAAATATGTTTTTCTTTCTTATCACACTTGGGTACTTTTTGTTAATGTTATTTGCATATAGTTTATATACTAAACTATAGGAGTTCACTAGTGAACCGACGATATGCACCGATCAGACGACCGGCCGCGCGTGACCGGTCACGTCCGACGCGGCCGGTCGTCCGATCGGTGCATATCGTCGGGAAAATAGGTCCCGGCCTAAACTATATAGTGTACTTTGATTGTCATCATGCGGGTATTTTTGTTAATGTTATTTGCATATAGTTTATAGTTGCATACATTTTTATTTATGTTATTTTGTTTTAATCATTTAATTATGTTTATGTTTTTTATTATATTTTTTAATTAATATATAAAGTTAGATTTAGATGGTTATATTAAAATTGTATGTTGTATTATTTTGTTGTTTTTTATTATATTTTTAATTAATACATAAATTTAGATTTTAAATGTTTATATTAAAATTGTATGTTGTATAATTTTGTTGTGTTTGTATTTTTTTAATATATTGTTATTTTCATATTTTATATATAAATTTATATTCAAAGTAAGGTCATATAAACTTTGAGTGAAAAAAAATCATACAAACTTATCTCACCTTTATAGTTTTGCCTTCCTTCTTCTTTAATGTGCATTGTTGATTGAATTTGTGACAATTTAATCTCATGTTCAAAGTAAGGTCATACAAATTCTGAGTGAAAAAAAGTTATACGAACCCACCTCACATTTTTAGTTGCGCTTTCTTTCCTTAACGTTGTTGGAAATATTAATTAATCGCAGATCTTTATGCCAGCAATGCGAGAGTCTATACCCATTTAGTCTCTATAGTCTGACAAGATTGAAGAGTCCACGATTCTGTAATGTAAATTAGTCGAATTAAATTTCTGAAGCTAAGTTTTTAGGTAGATAGTTATTACAGTCTTTAATGTCAAAACAGTGGATTCACGGAGAAGAAAATATTAGTTTGCCTATAAATAGAAGAAGAAGATTGTAAACCAAAGAGAGAACTCGATCAAGAGTGAAGAGGATAGTGTCGAAGGTCAAGCTTATGTGTGTTTGAAAATGTCGAGAAAGCCCTATAAAAGATGAAATATCTCTGTAAATTTCCAAGTTTGCATTTACTGAAAATAGTTCTCTATTATGTCCCGACAAGTTTTATAAATCAATAGTTTATGGTTGAATACATGTTTATTTAGCTCCACATTCTCTTCAAGAAATACTTGTGTAAATGTTGTTCACATTTACAGTTTGAGTGAAAGATCAAAGAATCCATAAACATTTCACTGAGTAAAAGTTCCAAGTTTTACAACAGAGTGGTCCACACAAGTCTTCCTAAATGTTTGGTTGTATGATTTTGCAATTATGTCGAATTGTTGTTGTGCCGTGTTTTAAAATATTTGTAATTTCTTAAGTCCTTAGGCTAAGAAATATACCTTGTAAAATTCAACGAAAAGCTGGTCGAAGTCAAAAAAGTAAAACGGTCGAGTAAGTGGGTCGAAGTAAAACCTGTAGAAGTCAAGTAAGTCAGTAAAACTGACAAGTAAGAAGTCCAACCAGTTTTATAACTGAGCAATAACTCCAGTTTAACCGACTCAGTTATGTGGTCTGTTAACAAATGTGCACTATTGATTGAATTTGTAGCAATTTGATGTCAAAAGAGAAACTTTGTAAATTGACTATTATATCGGTATATATGTTTTCGAAAACATTATATATTTAATGAATACTAAATTTATAATTTTATTGTGTATATATATATATATATATATATATAGTAGGCGTAACAGTTAAAAACATGTGTTCCCTCCTAAAGATTATAAGTTCAAATCTGCAAAAAATTAGAGTATATACATATCTATAAACTTTAACACTTAATTCACTAGATAAAAAAAATCATATCACATAATTTATCATACAATATACTCAATAAAAAAAATGAGAAAGTCATATCACAAAATAAACATATAATGTACTCAATCAAGAGAAAATTAAAAAAGTTCAAATGGATACTCAATTTTATGGAGAAAAAAAAACTCCCCTAAACTACAACCACAACTATACTAGTGAAATTATAAATTGGAACTCTATATCACCTTTGAAATCACACACTTAAACATTGCTAAGATGCTCTTACATCACATACTCCAAATTTGACTTTCACCACAGCACATTCTTTTATCCATTTATCCCTTGCAAGTGAAGCGAACCAAGAGAGACTCCACACCCAAAAGGAACCCACTCCCACTTAAAAAAAAAAGTTGAGAATTACTCTTAAAAAAGGAGGAAAGAAGAATAGAAATGGAAACAAAAACCCTTACTTGTCAAATGAGGCAAGTCTTAGAAACACTGAGTAGGTGTCACCACGAGAGCAATAGCAGAGGAAAAAGTTGAAGTGTTGATGTGGGGGGGTGATAAACCTAAGGGTTAGGTGCACTATGGAGTTTGGATTTCAAGAATTGATGTGGGGGCAAGAAGATTAACCTAAGGGTGAGGTGCCCTAAGGAGTTTGGATTTCAAGAATTGATGTGGGGGCAAAAAGTTTAACCTAGGGGTTAGGTGCCATATAGGGTTTGGGTTTTAGATAGGGATTGGAAGGACGATGAGGACGAGGATAGAGATGCAGACGACGATGATGATGTTTGTTGTTAATATTGATATCATGTTCATGTGGGAGAGAGCAATGGGAGACATGGGGAGACGGACACGTAGTGAGGGGAGGGAGCGGGGGTGTGCAGGCCGCGCCGTTTCAACGACAAATCAAGACAAGGCAATCACATTTCTTTACTCAGAGAAAGAGAGAAAAAGAAGGGCAAAAGTCATTTATGTAGATGGTTGAAGGTGCCGTTACCTCCTCCATTCATTGCATTACGCATGGCACTTCATACTCACTCAGGTGGCGCGCGCATCTCATCTCGATCTTCGTAGACTGCTCGAAATATTCAACAACAAAACAATGGCTGCGGCCTTGCCTGTGCTTGCTTTACTTCTGCCTAACTTATCTCCAATCCCACTCGCGCTGCTTAGTTTAGAGGAAAAGACAGGGCCCTTTTGCTCTACGCAGGTGTTGAGCTAGGAGAGATGGGGCTGCGGGGCATTGAGTGCTAGCCGATAATTACTCAAAAACGTGAAAAAAATTGCAGATTTAGCTACAATTAGAGGCCTCCAAGTGGGAGTAGGGTGCCTTATTTGGAGGGATTTAGGGCAGCCTTCAACCGATGGGGGTGATTCCGAGTTTATAGTCCCGATTCTGACTCTAACATCCCAACAGCAGCAACAACAGTAGCAGCACCAACCCATAACCTTTTAGTCTATTAGGGCTTCTTGGTTTATCTGTTGTCGTCCATTGGAATCCGGGCGGGCGTCTTCATATTCAGGTGGAGCTGACGACTGTTACATTGCTTTTTCATGCCCATCATGCGCCTTTGATCCCTTGATGTGTATATATATTTATCCATGTATAGTGGATCACCGTCATTAAACAATAAAAGATCCATGGCGGAGAGTTTTCAGGGATTTTTACAGTCAAAAGGCAGACGATTTGTCCATTACAATTTTACAGCCAGAAAAGACTTTTAGGCTTTCAGAAGAACCGCAGTTTTGACCCCTTCTGGTCTCTTCCTTCCCCCCGTTCCCCGAGGTGTCATGTCTGCATGGTTTTGCTGCTTGTAGAGTCTGTAGACCTTGCTTGGATTATAAAAACGACCTGCTTGCCTCCCTACCCATCATTTGATTGCCTTCATATCATTGCCCAGATCTGGATTTTGAGCATTTTGTTTGTTTGTTATAAATATGCTTGTAGATCCGGTCAGTTGGGCCTCTGGATTGTGAAAAATCCGGTCAGTTGGGTCTCTGGATTATGAAAGAATAGGTGAAAAATCCGGTCAGTTGGGTCTCTGGACTATGAAAGAATAGGTGAAAAATCCTGTCAGTTGGGTCTCTGGATTATGAAAGAATAGGTGAGATAAGGTGAGCTGAGGAGGATCCTCAAATCAGAGTTGAAATTCCTTGGTTTTTTTTATGAATTTAGGGTTGCAGGCTGCCAATTCAGAAAATGGGCTGAGCTCAGTTTTTTGAGATTGGGGTTTTCGGAGAATTATATTTATCTATATATCCGTTGAGATTGAGAGAGTTGGAACAGTGGATATTAAGGTAGTTGAATTGGGTTGGGCTTTTAGAAAGTTTGTTTTTTTAGGTTTTAATGTGCATTGTGATTGTGACCTGATAACTAACTTTCTTTGATGTAGAGGAACATGGACACGAGCAGTACTGTTCCTACTCAGATCGCCGAAACAAATGAAATCATGAAAGATACAAGCGTTGAAGCTGAGGATTTGAAAGGAAGGATTGAAATGAAAGAGCAGAGCAGCAGAGAAAAACTTAAAGAAGATGAAGAAAAAACAGAAATGGCCACTGAATCATGCGGTGACGATGCAGCTGAGTTATTAGATATAGATAACGCTCTAGCCAAGGCTGAGGAATTGATTCCTCCCAGCAGCCCAGAGTGGACAGACTATGAATGCACAGAAACTGATGATCTGTTGGATGCTGCTAGGATTTTTGACTGTGTTAATCTTCCTGTGTTTGAAGAGCTCCAGGACTTGGGTCCTGCAGTACCAGCAACATCCTCGTTGGGTTCTGCTACTACTTCTTCGTCTTCTGCCTCTGCTTCTTCTCCATCTTCGTCTTCTTGGATTCCAAGAAATATCAAGCAGGAGGCCGAAGGTGTAGAAAGGCATTCCTCGACCTGTGCAGCACCAGGAACTCCGTCTGGTGGAGACCAAGATGTTACATTATGTGGCACTGATTCTGCCACCTCTTGTTCATATAATCAAAGCTCCATGGCCCCAGCCCTACAGGTCAATGAACACCACAATGCCGAGTGCTTGTATTCGGATCCTGATCAATCCGAGAAAATTGATGTGTTGGAGGAGCTACAGAACTTGGATTTGTTGGATGGATCTGATGTGTGGGATCCCCTCTTTATTGTTCCGGATTCGTCTGTTTTAGAAGGTCTACAGTCTAGTCTAGACTGTGGATCTTTTGAAGAACGTGCAGATGATTCTTCATCAGAAGAACTTCCAATGGTTTTCTTCGAATGGCTCAAATCTAACCGTGACGCCATTTCTCCAGAAGATCTCAGAAGCATTAAGTTGAAGAGATCGACTATTGAAACCGCAGCTAAGCATTTAGGTGGGGGGAAGAAAGGGATGCTGCATCTACTGAAACTGATACTAGCATGGGTGCAGAATCATCATTTGCAGCGTAAGAGGAAGTTGTATTCTTCGACTCATCAGAGGGTTTTGAACGAGGCGGGCATGTGCACAGGTACGCCTGCTTCATATAATTTTCCAGGGATGGACCATTTTAATCCATGGAATGGTGCAGGAATGGTGCAACAACAAGATAATCGTCAGAATGGGTTGTATAACGATATTTCTCCGAGTTGTAATGTGCCTGTTTATCTGAATTCGGGCGACCCGTCCATGTTTGGAGCAATGCAGGGCTTGCCCGGTTCCGTTGATGCAATTCACGCTGCAAAATATAGACGAATACCTTTAGACGATGGTGCAGCTGGGTCCTTCAGGGATGTGCCCAATTTGATGAATGGAAACAGTGGTTTTACCAACCCTAATGACTGTCAAACAATGTTGCAGCAATCTGCTGTCTTTAATGGCAACCCATGGCCTGCGCAGATGACCGCCATGCTGCACCAGGGATCACAAAACCAACAACATGCCTACTGTAACGCTGCATTGCAAGCATCTCAAGATCATAAATACCGCTTTGCAGCTTCCCAATCCCATTTAGATTACATGAACTACCGCTCACCAAATCCTGCAGCTTCAACCAAGGAGGCCAGAAAGAATAGAATGGCGCGCCAGCGACGATCCATGGCTCACCATCATCACCATCAGAATCGCCAGTGGTCTTCTTCAACAGCAATGCCACCCCAACAAGCCGATCCTATGAATCTCACCCTCATGCAATATCAACGGCAAACATTCATGCAAACTGATCGACGTCAGGTGAAAAAAAAACCATCTTAGAATAATATTCTAGAGTTTCGTAGCATGAAGTTGCTATAATCAGTCCCTAACCCCCATGTGTTTTCATGGCCTCGTATAATGTCCATTCAGGGCTGGAAACCAGAAAAACATTTGAAGTTTTTGTTGCAAAAAGTTCTCAAGCAGAGCGACGTTGGCAATCTAGGAAGGATTGTGCTGCCCAAGGTTAGGTTCGTTAATTTTTATGCTTACAAGCTTTGCTGAAAACTCTGAATACCATGTTTAAATTCTTTCAGCCAGTTCTGTTTATGTATCAAGTTGGTATAAATATGCGTTACGAATTCTGGCTGGTTTTTTTAGATTCTCACAGTTTTATATTTGCATGGATGTAATGTGCTCAGAAGGAAGCTGAGATTCATCTTCCTGAGCTAGAGGCAAGAGATGGGATCTCAATTGCAATGGAAGACATCGTAACGTCTCGAGTGTGGAACATGCGTTACAGGTAATAAAATGTATTCGCCATTATCGTCCTGCTATTGTTTTTATCAGTATTTCCCATTTTCTAGTTGCTATTATTGTTAAGCTCAGTCTTCCCCTTTCTCAATTTGTTATTAGTTATCCCATTCTCAATTTGTTATGAAGTATCCGCCATTTTCTTGTAAGTAAGTACCCATGTTGTTGTTATTAAGTATCCGCCATTTTTCTTGTTGTGAAGTATCCGCCATTTTTTTTGTTATGAAGTATCCGCCATTTTCTTGTAAGTAAGTACCCATGTTATTAAGTATCCGCCATTTTTCTTGTTGTTAAGTATCCGCCATTTTTTTTATAAAATTAGCACACATGGAGTTTCGAGCTTTCGAGCCAGTGATCTTAACAGTACACCCATTACTACACCCACGGGCGCGATGTTTATGATGTCATTGTTAATGTTCATGATGTTATTGTTATTGTTAGCCATTTTCTTGTAACTATTCGCCATTTTCTTGTAAGTAAGCACCAAAATTCCAAAATTGTAATTAAGCACCCATGTTGTGTTGTTGTTATTAAGTATCCGCCATTTTCTTGTAAGTAAGCACCCATGGAGTTTGGAGTTTCGAACCAGGAGTTTCGAACCAGTGATCTTAACAGTACACCCATTTACAGTCCATTCTAACACCCATTTACAGTCCATTCTACACCCATGGGCGCCATTCTCATGATGTTATTGTTCGTCATTTTCTTGTAAGCACCAAAATTGTAATTAACCAGCCATGTTTATGAAGTATCCGCCATTTTCTTGAAAGTAAGCATCCATGGAGTTTCGCCATTTTCTTGTAAGTAAGCACTCATAGAGTTTCCAACTTAACAGTACATCCATTCACCCATTCACCCTCTATTCTACACCGATGGGCGCCACTCTCATGATGTTATTGTTAAATTATTATTAGTCTATATAATCGATTGAACTTTCTCATGATGTTATTGTTAAATTATTAGTCTATATAATCGATTGAACTTGTTCGTAATGTTATTGTTAAATTATTAGTCTATATAATCGATTGAACTTGTTCGTAGGCTTATACTGTGTTGATGAATCTCAGGTTTTGGCCGAATAATAAGAGCAGGATGTATCTGCTTGAAAATACTGGTATAAATCTTACTCTATTGTTCATAGGAATTTTTTTGTTTTTTTTAACTAAGTTCTGCAATCCACAGTTTTTTCTCATAAGGTTTTTAATGTGAATGGAAATGAAGTGAGGAAATTAATGGTTTTGCTGTGAAAACAGGTGACTTTGTGAGATCGAATGGCCTGCAAGAGGGTGACTTCATTGTGATATATTCTGACACGAAGACTGGAAAATATGTAAGTATAGGCTTCAGTTTTAGTTTTTGTTGTTATTTGCATTGCTAGTGGTGTAGAACTAGTCTTGCACCGTTCCATTATTTCCGTGATAATCAAGGACTAGGACAAATGTTATTCAGGTGGATGCAGGCTCTAAAATTAGAAAATGAATCAATCCTGTTGTTGTTGGTGCAGATGATCCGTGGTGTAAAGGTGCCACGGTCAGACGCAACAACATCTGCATCTGCTGCTGCTGCAACTCCGACTACAACCACAAAGAGTGCCAGCGGGTCTTGCTTGATACCAGATGGAGAAGATGCTGCTGCTGCTGCTGCAAGGGTGTTGAAGATTGGGAAAAGTTATGGGGTGCCCACGAGTCAGGCGGTTGGAGTAACTTTTGCAGATTCCATGGCTGACGCGTCCTCGTCTTCGGTGTCGGATGCCACACACTCATGCTCCGAAGGGGATCCCTTTCTCAGAGACATGATAAATCAATTTTCCCCGACAAAGGGTCCAGAGAACGATAATGTACCAAATTTGGAGAGGTTCCCCAGCCTTGACAGCGGGGATCTGATGATGGAAGAGATTTTGGACCTGGTTGAATCGCCAGATATGGCAGACCCAGTACTAAAAAGTCCTGATAATATCGGAGAAAGCAAAGCTTAAAATTGAGATTTCTCAATCCTGCAAAATTCCAAATCCAGGCCTACTATTACTACGTAATGTACTGCAATTTTTATCTGCGGCTCTGTACAGATTTGGACTAATATAACTCTGTACAACGTCTGATACTACAGACTTTATATGTAGAAATTACTAAATGGGGAAAATTTTGTAGCCTTTTTTGTGACCTAGTTATGCAGTACTTGAATACAGACAGATAGCTTTCACAGTATTCCTACGGGGAGTAGGTATTTATACGCATCTGCAGACCCTATCTCTCTTTGTATGTATTTTCGGCGATGGAGAAATTAACTAATTGTAATATGTAGCATTTCATATTATTCTACTGAAATTCTTCTCTGAGATCCTCTTGCTGCCATGATTCTCAAATCTGTTTCTGTCACCTGATGCCAAATCGATGACGTATGGCGTTTTAATTTTGGAAGTCAGAGTGGTGGTACCGGACGATATTAAATTGATTTCCTTGCGGTGAATCTCACAGTTCATTAATAACCATGATCCATGGGTTGTTACTGATTTCTCACAGTTCGCATCTCGGTCATTAATTACCATCATCCATGGGTTGTTACTGATTTCTCGCTATAACTAACATTCGAATAAACTTCATATAAAATCCCTGAATTTTCTCTCACTTGTTCAGTAAATTTTGGTTCTTGTTCATGAGATAGTTTATTACATTGCTGCTATGTTAACCTACACTGAATTACCATGGGTGTTCACTACAAAAATTAGATTTCAATTCACTATAAACGACCTAATTCTTGATTTCACTGTCACTGCTCACTTATTCAGTAAATTTTGTGTTCTTGTTCATGAGATAGTTCATTACATTGGTGCTATGTTAACCTACACTGAATTACCATGGGTGTTCACTGCAAAAATTAGATTTCAATTCACTATAAACGCCGTAATTCTTGATATTACTGTCACTGCTCACTTATTCACTAAATTTTGTGTTCTTGTTCAAGAGATAGTTCATTACATTGCTGCTATGTTAACTTACACTAAACCATTAGTGTCCACTACAAAAATTAGTTACTATGTTAACTGACACTGAACCATGACTGTTCACTACAAAAATTAGATTGCAATTCATTGACACCCTATTCCATGGGTGGTTACTGGATTGTTGATATAACTACATTCAAACGAAACTTCAAATGCAAATCAGTGAGTAAATTTCATTGTAAATAATCTCTCTTGAAATTCTTGAACAGTAAATTTCAATTTATATATCCACTGTGATTTAATATTTTGATTCAAACTAATTCCATACAGAAATAACATGCATTAATTATATTTGCAACTAACGCCCCACAGAAAAAATTTGAATACGTAATTTAAACTTCGATCCATCAGATAACAGGCATAATGCTTGTAGTCCAGAGATAAAGCAATTAAAATCCGATCCATCAGATAACAGGCATAATGCTTGTAGTCCAGAGATAAAGCAATTAAAATCCTCGATGTTAGTGCGACTTTCTTCAATCTGTTGTATTGCGCCAGTAGTTTTAATACCACTCAGTTCTACAGTGTTAGGATTTAACTGTGGGCACTACACTATTAGGGTTTTGACCGTTGCTAATATTCGAATTAATTCTATACAGAAATAACGTTAATTATATTAGAACTAATGAAACATTAAAAAAAAATTGATTATATTTGGAACAATCCCCTAGACAAATAAAACTAATGTTAAATAGAAGAGCTTTGATTGTATTTGATAGTTATCAGAATTTATCTTTGATTATATTTGGAACCAATTCCCTACAAAAATAATAACATTTTATATTCACAACTAATTCTACTTATAAAAAGTCTGATTATATTTGAAAGTAGACTATGTTCAGAACTAATTTTACATATAACAACTCTGTTTATATCTGAAAGTAATTCAACACGGAATTCCTCTTTGATTATAATGAGAACTAATTCAATACAGATGCCATGAAATCTTTTGAAGTCCCACTGGTTCTCCTGATTTAATACAATATATGCCATGAAATCTTTTGAAGTCCTACTAGTAAATGGAAGGGATTAATTCAATACACATGCCATGAAATCTTTTGAAGTCCCACTAGTTAATGGAATGAATACCATTGCCATGAAATCCTTTGAAGTCCCACTAGTTAATGGAAGAGGGATTAATTCAATACATGAAATCTTTTGCAGTCCCACTACTAATGGAAGGGATAGCATGTATCAACGAAGCAATGGATAGGATAGCATCTAAACAATGAAGCAAATGCTTCAGCAATTTATCAAGACTTTAGCAGTAACCAGTATGTCTCCTTCCATGCTATGTCATTAATTTTATTTTTATCAATTTTAAATGTCATTATGTTTTGTCCAGTAGTAGTTTTGGTATTGCAGTTTGTAAAACTAAGAATGGAATTAGATCTAAAAATTTTGTAAAACTAAGAATGGAATTAGATCTAAAAAATTTGAATAAGCAATTGCATTTCTCCTGCAACTGATTATTACCTTCTTATTTGCTATTTCTATTACAGTGTTGTATGGTGCTCCTCTAATACAAAATATAGCAAACTCCTGTAATACATATTTTATAACAGTTTTTATGGAAAAAAAGGATTCAATTTGTTTAAAAAACACTTTTAACCGAACCCTGAGTAAAATAATGATAAGGATAAAAGAAGTATGCAAAAGAACTAAGGCATGTTGCTCCTCTGTACTGGTCCATAGCCCTCCTCTTTTTTCTTTTAGCGCAATCGTATCCATGATGGTAAAAAGGAAAAGAAAATTAATTTGTTTAAAAACAATATTAATTCTATTTTGAATTAGTCCAACATAGAACAACTTCAATTCTAGATTTTAAGCTGATTCAATAAGCAATATAAACTTTGATGGCTGACATAATTCATTCATAACTTTATGGAACCATTATGTTAAAAATGAAAAGAAAATTAATTTGTTTAAAAACAATATTAATTCTATTTTGAATTAGTACTCAGCAACGTTGTATAATGTGGAAGAACTCAGCGAACAAGACATGCATGCATGAACGAGCAACACTACCGTGCATGAACGAGCAACACTACCGAGAATGGCTGACATGCAAGGTCAAGATAACTGAGAAATGGCCGACTCAGGCTTCAACTTCCTTCGAAGCGCAGGCCTACTCAGGCTTCAACCTCCTCCTAACAAGAGCATAAGGAGAATGGCTGACATGCAAGGTCAAGATAACTGAGAAATGGCCGACTGAGGCTTCAACTTCCTTCGAACAAAAGCATAAGGCAAGTGGTGACTAAAGGTAGGCAACATGGACTGGATATGCAAACTGGATATGCAAACTGGAACATCTCTTTGACACATGAGGCAGCAACAAGGCTCCATGGAGACTGAACAACTTCAATTCTATTTGAAGCTGATTCAATAAGCTATATAAACTTTGATGGCTGAGATAATTCATTCATAGTTATCAAACCTGTTCTTAGTTATAAATCTCTAATTATTGTAGAGTTGAGCTGTGTTAAAACCCAAACTCTTAAAATCTTTAATATTTCTTATCCATATTTTTAACACTCTCTGCCCTGTACACTATTAGCATTTTGATGTGTTCTTATATTCAAAAATAGGAATTGAAATGCATTAATTGAATTTAGCACTAATTCTACATAGATTAAATAGGGTTTGATGTGTTAGATTCGAGGAAAATATAATTGTAATTAGAACTAATTCCCCATAGAAGAACTTTGTTTATACTTTTTAAAACTTTGATGTGTTCTTATATTCAAAAATAGGAATTGTTACGCTGTTAGATTCAAGAAATGCATTACTTGAATTTAGCACTAATTCTACATAGATTAATTAGGGTTTGATGTGTTAGATTTGAGGAAAATATAATTGTAATTAGAACTAATTCCCCATAGAAGAACTTTGTTTATATTTTTTAAAACTTTGAACAGTAAGTTTACAAACCGTTGGCAAGCAATACAGTTGATCACGTAATCATCAAGAAACATCCAAAAGCACACATCATAAGAAAGACTAATTGGTATCAGAATATGGGGGAATTTGTTGCTATTGTTGAGTAATAGGATCAAATCTGCTCTTCTCACTAACTGCAATTATTGTGTATATGTTCAGCTTTTTTCACGTGCATGCAAGCTTTTGGCCAATCGTTTTACATAAAGGCATGATCCTGTGTTGGGTTGCGACTTCCGAGATGAAATATAGATGTTTTTTTAACACTGTGAACGTAAAGTATCTGTTTTTTTCCTCGATTGCGGCGGATTCGAGTCACTTCTGATTTTAATTCAGTATTTCTATCTAGATCTTATGGTTACGGAAGTAAATTTCAGAGGAATATAAAGTTTATGACGGGTTGGAAACTAAAGTTTCAGGCCGATAAAGGAGAAAGGCTCGTTCAGTCATCTGATTACACATGACAAGAGGGGAACCCGGCGCATCGCAGGCAAGCCAGGGGATGGACACATTGCAGAGAATCACTGTGGAAATATCAATGGGAGATCAGTGATTGTTGATCTGGCAGGCAACCTGTTCATCTGAACTCAACAACAAAAGGCTGCCGGCGCTCCCGGCGAATATCTGCACAGTGTCGATCGCCTCTTTGCCTCCAATAAAGCGGCACCTGAATTATTGGGATCCTGTCCCCGTTAAACACAAACACCAACAATGAATTACTGCCATGGAGGAAGCAATACGAATTTTTCTTCCCACATACCACTGTGTATGTACCTCGTATTTATACACTATGTATATATAAATTAGAGCTTTTTTTAATATGGAGAATCGACGTATGGGTGGAATGGCGGTGGCCATGAATTGAGATTCAATGGCTCGCAGACGCGCGCGTGTTTGCCGCATCACCAACTAATCGCATTATAGTTCAAAAGTCGATGAGCCTCTGCGCTAAGCCCTAGGGCTTCACCTGTCATTTTCCATGCACAACGACAATAATTCGAATAGCTGTGACATTATTAATTTTTTGAATCTCTGCTTTAACGCGCTAGCATTTACTCATTTACTCTTGAACTCCGGATAAACTAGGTTTAGGTTTCTTCGCCATGAAGGCACTTCACTGTATGGACACTCTTGAACTCGAGATAAACTAGGTTTAGGTTTAGGTTTCTTGGCCATGAAGGCACATCACTGTATGGACAAAGACGCCATTAAAGGAAAGTGATATCGTTTCTTCTCGGCAGCCACTACATTTTCAATGGCCATTTAAAGAAAAGGGATATTTTTATCCTCTGGACAGGGCAGCCACTCCATTTTCAATGTCCAGATATGATTAATTGTCATTTCCAAGGGCTTGAAAATTGTGTTGAATAATTCAAATAGAACAGAGAAGCCCACCATAACACGTCTCATTTTATTATCAATAATCTGTTATTTCTACAGCACAATATATTCTTGCACACACAGAAAGGAAATGTGCTTTCCTTGCTTATGATATACACAGAGATTACTGGGCGCTTTTCCAAAAAACAGGGAGAATGATCCTGAATATTGCTGTCAACTTCTATTTGAAGCTCTTCTACGTGAAAGATTCTGTACCAAGGCCATCTTCTCCTGAATTCCAGCAGCATAGATGTAGTTTCATCATGGCTTCACCGCAATTTAAGAATTTGTTCGCAAAGATAGGAAGTTGAAAATTGAACAGAATATGTTTGATTTTAGTTAAAAAAAATAAAACAAAACTATATAATATTTTTATAAAAAAAAATTAAAAATTTATATTATTTATAAGAAAAATTATATTATCAAAATGTTTTTTTTGTTAATTGACTATATTAGGTGGTTGCCAAAATGTTGTATCTTCGTCATGTCTTTCAAATGGTTCAAATCTTGTTTCTAACTTATTAGATTGTATTTTTGGCTATACTTTAATTATCTGAAATATTGCATTCTTTAATGAAAAAAAAATATTTTTATTATGATCATAAAAATTCATTTATATAAAGAGATTATATATATATATTATTTTTATAAAATAGATTTTATAAAAAAATTATTGATATTATGTATAAAAATTTACATTATTAAAATGTTTTTTTTTTTGTTAATTGACGGTAGATTAGTTTTTTTTTGTTAATGGAAGGTAGATTAGATGGTTGCCAAAATGTTGGTATCTTCCACACCTCAAATGGTTCAAATCTTGTTTGTAACTTATCAGGTTGTATTTTTTGGTATACCTTAATTTTGAGAAATATTGCATTCTTTAATGAAAAAAAGAAGATTGTTATTATGATCATGAAAATTCATTTATAAAAAGAGATTAATATTGTGTATTATTTATAATCATTCAAATGAAAATTTAACAAGTTTTATCTCTTTATTTACATTGAAAAAATGTCAAATTTTGATTATTTAGATTTTTCTTAAGTTACTATCATTAAAATTTGATTAGACAATCTTTGTTTTTTTCTTGAAAAAAGAAAAATCGTAGTTGTTTCTTGAAGATAAAAGAACAAAGGTTGCTCACAAAAGAGATGACCTTGCATATAGTTGAATCAAATATGATCAAGAGTTCAAAACATTATAGTGTATTTCCCTAGTATATGATTATATTTATAAATTATAGCATATAAGAGGTATGACAAGTGAGTCTACTTTCTCAAAAAAGAGAACATCAAAATATTCAAATATTCATGCTAGAGTCTTGACCCAACTACAAAGCCTAATTAGATGATTTTGTTTAAAAAAAACCCAAATTGCTCACGGGACACTCCAGGCACTCAAACATGGTTTTATCCACATGGTAACCCATCTATGCCATAATCTTTCTTGCAAGACGAGACCCTTTGTCGAAAGAGAGTACGCAACCTGATTCTTTTCCCGGAAGATGTGTTGGAAGGTTGATCAGTGAAAATAGTGAGCAACCTTTGGATATCATCATAGATAAGAGCCAATAAAAAGATTAGTGGGTCATTTATTCCTCCTAATTTCCATTCAATAACGATTTTTGAATCCCCCATAATCGGTATCCTCTGAACCATTGAGTGAATGGCTAAGCAAAGACCAAGTCTCAAAGCCTCAAACTCTACAAAGTTGTTTGTAACTTTCGTAGGGCCATATGGGAATGAAATATATTGGGAGGTCAATATGAATAGAATCCCCCTACCTCCTCCTTCTAGAGGATTATGAGTAGTCATGCCATCAAAAAACAGCCATGGGAAACATTGATCAAAGATGCAAAGAGTATATCTGCGAGGAACATCCTGGATACACGGCTAGATAGAGTGCACGCATTTGAAAGCCACTAGACATTTGG
The DNA here is from genome assembly GCA_001517045.1 of Pseudotsuga menziesii. Taxonomy (NCBI): domain Eukaryota; kingdom Viridiplantae; phylum Streptophyta; class Pinopsida; order Pinales; family Pinaceae; genus Pseudotsuga; species Pseudotsuga menziesii. Next base: position 1,057,661 of record LPNX011019033.1, on the reverse strand, counting down.
AATCACAGGTGAATGAGCATGACATCCTATCTTCGAAAATAGCCATATTTTCGGCTTTCCATATATTCCACATGATAATAACAGGTAATGCTTTGAAAGATTTGCTTAGTGGATCACTGAACCATGTAGAGGGAGCCTCTAGAACATTAATACTTAACCATGTAAACTATAAACTCTTCATATAACATATATGATCCCATTCATGTTTAGAAAAGTTGCATGACAGGAAAAGATTATCAATATTTTTGTTGGAATCGTGGCAAAAGGGGCATCTACCAAGGCCCGCCCAAGTTTTCTTCATCGAAAAATCCCAACCGAAACATGATTGGTCAAGACCAGCCATATAAAAATTTTGCATTTTAGAGGGCATTTTATCATCCATGTTGCAGAACACCACTATCTTTTCTTTGGAGGGTTATGTTGTTGTTTCATAACGTGATAACCAATCTTTGGAGAGTATGACCCACCTTCCAAAAACTTTTGACCAAAGGAGGGAATCCATTTGATTACGGAGACAAATGTTTGACATCTGTAACATTGATATATAGTCAACCCATGCAAGTCTGTGTTCCCTTCTTTCAATGCCCAGAGATTCTGTTGAAAGCTAGACTTGTGTGAAGATAGTGGTATTTAATTGATCATATATTTGATATAGATAGTAATAGCCTTTTTCCCGTAACTCATCCATTACTATAGGAGGAAGGATGTGATTCCCCATGCAACCTATCTAGGGGTCTTGTCCAATTCTGAGCTTCATGCCATTCCCAATACACCATTCAATCCAGTAGCCAATTAGATCAAAAGCATGGAACATAGCTTTCAAAATAATGTCCATGCATTCTTTTGATGATTGTCCCTAACGCAAAACCATTCTTCCACGAATAAGGGAGAGATATATTTTTTGATGACAACTTGAGTCCATAATCCTTCACCTTTGAGGATACGCCATACTAATTTTGTTGTCAGAGTTTTGGAGAAACAATAGAGGCCTTTCAATCCCCGACCTCCCATGGATTTTGGCCACATGATAGATGTCCACGCTACCCAATGAAATGAGTTTCCTTATGTTGAATCCGATATAGATGAAATTAAAACATAATTTCCTAATATGCTCAACAAAACCACTTGGGACAAAATCCAAGGAGATCCAGTAGACAAGGATCGCCTCTAAGATAGACTTAACCAATATAAGCCTTCCACCTCTATTGAGCCACCTATTGCACTATAGATTCAATCTCTTCTTGTTTTTTGCAAGAAGCCATGACTAAACCCTTTTTAAATAAATGTTTTATTTGAGCGTGAAACCCAAGTAATCTAGGCCATATTCAATCTCCACCAAAAGGAAGGCCCATTGTTCACATATCCATGCACTGTGCTCCTTAGGGATATTAATGATAGAAATGGATGACTTATTGACATTTATAATCGTTCTTGTGGATGTTGTGAATAGGTCCAAAAAACCTTAGAGGAGGATGATCTCTCTTCTAAACCCATTAGAAAATATCATAATACCATCTACAAAGAAGAGATGATATATGTAGGTGTGAGTAGATAAATGAATTCCTTTGTACATTCCAGATTGTCTAGCTTGATATACAAGTCTTCCAAGGTCTTCCACCAATAGGAGGAAGAGGAGGGGTGACAGGGGACACCCTTGCCGCAGACCCCTACCTGATTTAAAGAACGAAGAAGCTTAAGCATTAATAAGGACAATGAAGGCCACTGTGCAAACACAAGACATGATTCAATTTACCATCTGAAGGTTGAATCCAATCTGGAGAAGTACAAGTCATAAGAACAACTAGTTAACTCTATCATATGCCTTTGAAATATCAGCTTTTAAAATGACCGCTAGAAGGAATTTAGTCTTGAAAGGGTGCAAGACCTCTTATGATGCATCTATAGCATCATGAATTTGACGACTAGTTAAGAAGGCAATTTGTTCTTTTGAGACTGTAGCAGAGAGGATACCCTTGATTCTTAAAGTAATGATCTTTGCAATGATCTTGTATACACAATTACAAAAGGAAATATGTCCCTAAATGTGATTACTCAGAGGCAATCTTTGTAGAAATAACAATTTTTAATTAATGAAATTGTCGTTGTATGAGCAATTTTAAAAAATCATTTCTTAATAGATTTATATTTACATGTTTAACTTTGATATTTATCTAAAAACATTATAATAAAAAAATTTGTGATGTTTTAAAACATCTTTACTCTAACTATTTTTCTTAATAAACAAATTATGTAAATTAAATTGAGTACTTGATGTTTCTCCTCTTTTGTATATTATTGATTGTTGAGTAATTTAGATTAAAATCATAAAATGATATTTTTATTATTTAAGTATCTTTTCACAATAACAAAATAGGAATGTGTGAACCCGTTCATGTGCATGTATTTTTCAAATTTTATATTTGTAACTATCAAAAACATTTGCAAACTATTGGAATTGTTGAATCTATGTAGCAAGCAGTTAGGTTTACAATAGATCAATCAAAATAGTTATTTTAACCCTCAATCACGGGTTTAATTAACCCATGATCAAGGTATTTGTAAATCTTCATTGGCCCTCAATCGAGTTGTATTGCTCGTTTGAGGGTTTTAAATCATGAATTCAAACCCTCTTCCTACAGGATTTTATGTAGTTTCCACTTCCATGGGTTGAAATCCCTTCTTCTCATTCATCTTAGGTGGTGGAGTTAAGGTCAGTGGATTTGTCAGTGAACCCTCTAACCAATGGTATATCATTTTCATACTTTTGATTTGACATTATACTTTTTATTTACTTTCTTTTAAAACTTATATTGGAAATAAATAAATATTTAATTATAAAAAATAAAATTAAAATACATATTTTCAAAGGCTCTGAGAGGAAATTCAATAGCATAAAAAATACACAACCAAAAAATTATAGAAAACATGTGAAATTCCGGTGGATGTTCCTCTTCAAAAGCGAATTTTTGGATTTTCAATTTATGTAATTAGTTCGGAAAAAGGTGTATAAAATATGATTCAAATTTTAATTGGTCCACTTTGAAAAATAATAAAAATTATAATTTTCAAAAATAAATTAAGTGGGATCTACTATGTTCTCTGTAAATCATACTCAAATATTTTGTTTTAAAATTATACCTTGAACATTGAATTAGTTGACATGAACAAAAGTCACTTGTTAACTTTTCCTCAAATTTACATGGACAAACCATTTAAATAAAGAAAATTTGACACACTAAATGATATTAATAATTTTTGAAAAAACTATCATTAGAAAGACAACACATTTCCCCAAATTATTTTTTTATTGCACATCAAAATTCACATGGCATACATGAGCTTCGAGGGATTCAATTTAAAAAAGATGTAAAATTTCAAATTTTAATTACCACATTGCACTAAAAAGTGTAACCCATTCAAAACACTCTTGGGAGGAGCTTCTACTTTCCATAGTTTCATCCACTGTCAATAGTGATTCAATTGATACAAAATGTTTGATTCACCCCCCCGCCCCACCGCCACCACATACAAATGACATGGACTCTACTACCATATACCATAATATCTCCACTTTTGTGGGTTCTATGTCTAATGGTAATCTTTCATTTTCATTTGCAAATGGCATTGGTCCAACACCCTTTGGTAGACAATTGCATACAAGTTGGATTTAAACTCAATCCGTGTATGTTATTTCAACCTCTATTGGCTTATAGTGCCCACATGTTTTACTCCAATGACGACATTCTAGAATAAATTACCACCCTTCATTTTATTTACAACACGATTCCACTTGTTACCTCAGGACATGTTCACCTCTTCCAACCAATATACCATTAAGGTTGTAGATTGGTTCAAAAATATCACTTTTGCATCAAACACCTTCAAGGTAGGAAACATGTCCAACATTTCACCAACCATTAAGTTTGATATTCCTATTACCCCTAAAACATCGTTAAAAATATACTTCTTGGAGACACATGTTCCCAAAAAGATTTTGTAGCTTACAAAGGATTCTTCCAATAATTTTTTGACATATTCAGTTGATCATATTCAGAAATGCCTAGCCTAAACCCCAATGTTTTCAAGCTTCATGTTAACACATGGCTAGATGTGTCCCCTACTCAATAGAAACATAGGAATATCCATGCCACTAAACCACATCCATCCACCCAATTGTCTACACAACATGGGTATCTCATCACAACCATGTCAACAAAAAGCAATAACCATCCAAGTCTACACTAAATTATAAGATCTCAATCAAGCTTGTCCTTAACACAATTTCCCCACTCCTTCAATTAACCATATTATTCATAAATGCACTAGACATGAATTCCTCTGCTACATGGACAAGATCTTCAAGTACAATCATATATATATATCCATCAAAAAGATCAATACAAGGTTGTATTTACAACACCTGAAGTGCCTTTCACCTATTACATCATTCTCTTTGGATTCAAGAACACTGGAGCCACATTTTAGTGCATCATGTCCAATGGGATCCATGACCTAGTCCACATAATTCAAGATTACCTTGACAATCTTACAATAAGATCTAAACATCAAACATGAGACCCAGAAGACCCTTGCATCATTTTTCTACAATGTTGATAATATAACATTCACCTTAACCCTAGCAAGTGTTTTTTTATGTGTCATGGCCGGATGCATCGTCGAATTCATAGCCTCAAAGTAGGGGATCGTCATTGATATTTTGGAAACCTAGGCCATCTTAAAACCCCCCCACCTTGGACTTTGTGTAAATTTCATAGCCTTTTGAGGCAAAGCTAACTTCTAACAATGTTTAGCTCCTAACTATGATATGCATGCAAATGGGTTTTTTGTCCCTTACACCAATATCTCACCTTTGCATGGGATGATCGAGCCCATAATTCATTTTATGCATTTAAATATGTGCTCATTAGAGCTACTTATCAAATCATTGACTTTAATAAGGATGTTTCCTTTAGATGTTAGCCTTTGGTTTTCATTATCACTAGTGTTTTAGTTCACCAAGGGGAAATCATGTCATCTATGATATTAGTAAAGGCTTATCAAGACCATCATTAAACTACAACCAATGTGAGAATTTGGGCTTGGTTGTGGTCCATTACATCTAGAAACCATACAACTACATCCTTCTTCATCAAACCAATTTTGTAACTAATTTGAACCACTGGGATATTAGCAATCAATTATACATTGGATGATCATTCTTTTTGGGGTTGAGCTTGAGTTTACTACTCCCAAGAGCAAGAATTCATTGTCCCTTTCCTATATCATCGACCTCACTATCGGCATAACAAACCCCCCTCTAAATAACGCTCCCCCAATTTAGCATATTTTCTCATATTGTCGAAAGACCCATAGTATGGTGATATACCTATTTACCTTTGCAGAGAAAAAGTATGTCCTTATATTTCTTGCAATAAGCAAAGGTGTATCTATCACTAAGATCCGCACTATCTCCTCATCAAATACGTCCTTTATCAACAAGGATTTTATACCATTTTACACCCATGCCTAACTCATGAGGAGGTAGAATGGGTTCTCAATGACTACCATAGTAGCGCTAGGAGTGGCCTTTTATTAAGAATTTCCACCATTTAGAATATTGTCCATGTGGGATACATTTGGCCCTAATTTTTTGATGATTCCATTCATGTGGTGAATTAGTGTGCAAATTGCCAAATTTTCACCTCCAAAATGTGAGCTCCACTCACTCCTTTGCATCCCATCATCATCAATGATACCTTTTGAAAATGGGGATCAAATTTATGGAATGCCACCCTACATTTAGTAGTGGAAATAAGTAAATAATTGTGGCCATAAACTACTTCACCAAATGGGTTGAAGCTATGCCAACCTTCGACAACCGATTTCATATGACAAATCATTTATTTTTTAACCATGTTGTCACTTGCTTTGGTTTCCTTAAGCAATTGATCTTTAACCATGGCATGCATTTTGAGGATGAAGTACTATTTCAAGCATTGGCTTCACACTTAGGTTTTACACATTAGTTCTCCACTCCTTGTTATTTACAACATAATGGCCAAGTTGAGGTTTTCCACAAAATGCTCAAAACCATGTTGCGGCAAAAAGTAATCAAGTATAAACCCATTTAGAAACACATGATTTCTATATGTTATTGCCTTGTTATATATTTTTCAATGCTACCACTAGGTTCAAAACCTTCCATATTTTTCATGACATAGAAGTAGGCTTAGCCATCAAATGTAAGGTCCCTCCTCTCCATTTCTCCATCAAACTCCTCCCTAACATCACTAATTTAGAGAAGCAATTAGTAACCTTAACACATATGAATGAAGAATGATGTGCCATTTTAAAAATAATGATGTTATGAAGAATAACTCCAAATCGTAATATGACCATTAGGTCCATTATCACTCATTTCATGAAGGTGAGATAGAACTTGCTTATGACCCAGTTAAAGAAAAATTAAGCCCCATAAAGATTAAGTCATTATGGTGAGGGCCCTACATCATTAAACATTGCTGTGTGAAGGGGGCATATATGTTTTCTTACCTAGATGGAAAACTTCTTAATAAACCCCTCAACAGATTGTACTTGAAGCGATTATATGCATAAGTTCACAAGTACCACATGTTACCACTCAGAATTATACCCAGGTTGTGGAAGGTAAACCCCAAGGTAATAACATAACCACTTTAAGAAAGAAAGTTGGCTTCTTTTCTTCTAGAGAGGGACCTCTCACAGATTTGTTTAACAAGGCCAGATGTATGAATAAAGAAAATTCATACTGTGTTTGTGGTTGAAATAAGGAAAGCATACATTGGGATATGGACTCACAAATATTTTTGAATCACAAAATTGTTTACGTGGGAAAGTATACGAAGGAAAGATAATACTCAGTCACAGTAAAAATGCAGTTTGTCTGGTGATAAAGAAGAAACAAGAACATTCCATCAATACAGAGAACCAAAAATATGAATTATGCATTAACTCTAGTTGAAAGGATTTGTGGATATCTGAAATAAGAGCATAGCATAAACATGTATGAATTCTGAAACTATTACACACTCATTCCATATATGAAAGAACACATAATGGCAAGTTTTAACAAGAAAGACATGCACATAAGAAAAGAAGTAACATGCTGTAACTACGAAATACACATGAATCTTTGCAGCAAAAGGCCATCATTCGGCTCTATAATTTTATTAAAGATAGGTCACAAAGTACATAACACAAAATATCTCAGGTTCCGAGCCTTTTCTCATCTCCAAATGTTGTTTAAATACATAACATTGCCTGATGATCTGAAATAATTGATTCTAAAAATAGGCACAACTGCCTATACATGTGTCAAACACATTTATTTGCTTCTAACTGTTTTTTGAAATAAACTAAACTTCTTAACTAATTAATTCCCAAAATGAATTACAAAATGATTTCTTCCTCTCATCTGTCTTCAAAATCTTTGCTGGTTGTAGATATAAATCTTCAATTTATCCGTCGAACAATGTAACCTTTACCAGATTTCACAACCCGCTATCCTGATAAACTTCCTGCTTATTCCCATTGCAAAATCAATTTTGGTCATAGATCCAAGATCCGCCAAGATCTCTGTCGTCCAAACCTGTCGGGCCCACCCAATTTCGCAAATCGCCATTCTAACTTTCTCTATGCTAGTTCACCTTGTGAAATTGTTTTCAGCCCTTGATCAAAATCCTCTTTAAATCTTCGTCGTTCAAACTTTAAGGGCCTACCATATTTCGTAGATTTCAATTGTTCATTTATCCACACATGTTGAATCGGAGAAATTTCTCTCCGTCGTAGACTCACTCCTGATTAGATCTCCTCCGTAAAAACATGCAACCCTTTCAAAAAATTCCACAAATTGGAAAAGTTAATTTCCACGAGCATGTTAAATCGGTGGAATTCATATATGTCGTTGATCTTACCCATCCTCAATCCTGACTATTGAAACATGCAGGCCTTTAAGCAATTCCATAGATATGAAAAGTTATTTTCTACGTGCAAGTCAGATCAGCAGAATGAATTTCCACCATTGATTTGTTTCAACCTTTGATCACCATTGTTGAAATACAAAGCATCTACGCCATTCTACCAATTAAAGAAATTTATTTCACCCTACATGTTAAAACAGTGAAATTCTTCAGAACCGTAGATCTAATATCTTTCAATCTAAGCCCTTGATTTTTTATCGTCTATTAACCACACTGCCTTATTCCCGCTATTTCATCCTTCTTTACTTTTCCTATAGCTTTAAATGTCCATGGATCAATTGAAATTTCTAAAATCAATTATTGACCCTGAGAGGCGAAATATGACTTAGAGAAAGTGAATTTCACACCCCTTGAAGAACATAAGGAAACTTATATTTTGCAGTAAAAACAAATCAAAACCAAAGACTAATATGTATAGATCTATTCCCCAGTATGGTCGCCATTTTTGTTACTGGAAATATGTGGTCAATGTGGACAAAAATTGTTTCCCTAGTCTATATAATATGGATCTAGAACAAAACAAACAAAAATGAAAACCATTCCCTAGATATAATAGGATTTTACTTGATTTGAATGAATCCTTACTTTTTTTCTAAAGTTTGTCCCTATTAGCTAGAAATATTTAGCTCAGTGGATGTTGAAGAACCTGCACAGATCAAAGCCAACAAGAAAAAATGCAACATACAAGATAATCTAACAGATCTATATCAATGACCAAGGAGAAATATAATAAACAATGAATTACACAATGTTTATGGGAAAGGAAAACATCTTGCATTAATAGAAATAAGGAAAGATTACAACCAAAGAGCCTTAGTGTTGTGCTTCTTCCCACAATCATTTTGCCTCAAACTACAATCTCTTGCCTCTCAATTCTAGAAAGATTTCAACAGCATATGGGTGCTTTTTTATCCTCTCCCAAACCATGAACGTAAGCTTGTATTTATATACCAAAAAGGGATCAAAGGGGTTCAGGATTACTTGGAGGAAGTTGAGGGATAAGCCTCCATAAGGGATTTCTTCTAGAAATTTCTTGATGCTTCTTGTTTTGTCTTATAATGAGCGTCGACGCACCTTGTACACTAGCAAGTGGCGTCATGAAGAGACGACACTCCTTGTACAAAGGGAAGGATTGTCACTGACACTCTTTGTTCATTAGCAACTAGTGTCAACCCAGTCTAATGCCCTTTGTCAAAAATAAGGGTGCATCAGTGCTATTATAAATTGGGCTTCTTGTAAGGAAATACATCTTCTCAAGTCCTTTGGCACATATACTTTAGTGACCAAGGCAAATACACATCAAGATGACAGTTTTTGGTGTAACACTTGATCCTTTATCAACAACTAATTAGTTGGTTTTATAATTGAAGTGTCATTGGGTAGGAATTTATGAAATAAATTTATCTTCCCAAAGAAATACTAGACAAACTTACAGTTTGTTGTGGGTCTTGGGTCATTTATAGCTTGGACTTGCTCTAAATTGATGCATATTCCATGTTTTCTCAATATATGCCCCAACAAATTTCTTTTTGCAACCTAGAATAAACACTTATTAGGGTTTACTGAAATGACATACATTTTTATTCACCTAGATACTTCCCTCAAATATTCAAGATGTCAACTCCTTATCTTGGAGTGGACCATGAGGTCATCTTCTTAATCGACCATGGTTTGTTCTATCAAGTTGGGGAAATCATGGTCCATTACTTTTTGAAATGTAGTGCTGACATTCTTTAGACCAAATGAGAATCAAATATACATTTAAGTTCCCTAAGGAGTTGTGAAAGTTTTTTTATACCTATCATCCTCGGCCATCAATACTTGATTGTATCTGAAAAAATCATCCAACGTCGACAACAAGGTTAAATCAATCACTTGTTACAACAATGCATCCAAATTGGGGAGGCAATACTTATCTTCGAGGGACTCCAATTTCAAATACTACAAATCCACACAAAATGGATCTCCCTGTTATTTCACACAACAACCAAGTTAGATATCCACTTTGAATTCATAATTGGTACCATGATTACCCCTTACAAGAGTTTTCCCAATTTGATCTTGATAAACAGTTTCAGTTTTGGATCAATTTTTCTTGTATTTTGTACCATGGGAACTGCCTCCTTCTTTAGTATGTTGTATGTTGGATTTGTCATATTCCTTCAAGTCATCATATGCCCAAGCCAGCGTATCTTCAAAAATTTTGAAGATTTGGGTTAACTGCAATATTTCCCTATCAATATAGCCCTTCCCAAGATTTGGAAGTTTAGGTTTTTTTAGAGTACTAAAGTTGAATATTTGGGACTCTTATACATTTCTTATGGATTGTTATTCCTTGAATCTCCCTTTCTGTCAGACATCATCCTTAGTGAAAAGGTATTTTGGCTTACCAAGTCTCTTGGAAGAGTATTTCCTTTAAGGTCTAGTACCATGACCAATTCATAATCTCATTTCACGATGAGATATTAGACTTTGCTTTCTTGGGACAATAATATTTCATGCAGCAAAGCATGTACTCCACCACATTATTAGTACAATTAAGCTCTAGATTGAATGAATGAGGGATACACCTCTCTTGTGGGACTATCCAAAATCACGCCCATGCCAGATGCCAAACTTTTCCATGCTCCATCAAAGGTCAAATTCTAGAATCCTTGAAAAGTGGTGGGTGCCATGACAATTTTTTTAGTGCATAAATCATCCTAAACAAGGATCACATAGCTTCCCAATACCTCATCATGGAACTTTTATAACCCCTCAATTTTCTTTATTTGAAAAGATGTTGGATTCTTAGGTTTTGGAGGGATCATGGTATAACCTTTGTCCTTCCCTAGCAACATCATGCAACCTAGACCAATCATGAGGTAGATTCCTAATGAAGAGAACAAATCCATAAGCCACTAAAAGATCCAGCGTTGTGATGGTGAACAATGTGTGGATGTGTGAGGGAGCACTCAACCAAGTGGAAATGTCTTTAATTTTCATGTAAGTCGGTACCTTTCTAGAATCAACAATGCAAATTCCCTCTCCTACCTCATAGTAACAGGTACATTATGTAGAAATAACATCTCTAATACCATAAAGAAATCGAAGCTTAATACAATGTGTAAGCATAGGACAAGGATCTAGCTACAAGATAATTCTCACAAACATGCACAAGGAAAACAGAGAGAAGATTTTGTGCAACCAAGTCCCAAAAATAGCATAAAAAGAGCAGAAATAGACAATAAGAGAGTAATCCATGCCTTAACAATGAATAACAAAGATAAATATCAATCCTCTTCAAGAGAGGAACCTCCTTACACAATGTACTGAGTACACAAGACAAGATAAGATACTATCATCACCGCAATGAGAATATATCCTTTCTATATCTAGGAGACAAAGGTGTACAATAACAACAGACCCAAGCTGACATAAATAATATGTAATGCACCACAATATAGGGGGTAATGCGCCACACTATATGGGGTAATGTGTCATCATTAAGGGCTTAACATGCCCCTCCACTTCAAAACATGTTGTCCTCAATGCTGAAGTAGTTCTTAATGATGTTATATAAAGGACTCATCTTCCCATGTTGAATCTTTCATGGGTAGGTTCTTCCACTTAATGAGATACTCCCGAATTGATCGATTTTGAAGTTGTCTAGTTCTTATTTCAATGATTTCTTCAGGCTCCAAGATGATTTTTCCTTCCTCATCAAGTTTTGGTAATATCATTTGAAGTGGTAGCCTATCACTGATTACCTTATTTAAACATGAAACATGGAAAATTGGATGGACTCGTGAAGATGCAGGTTGTTTCAATTTGTAGGCCATACTACAAATTGGAAAACCAAACATTCTGTCACAAATTTTTGAACATCAGTTTTAAGACCATCCCCCAAAAAAAAAATTCATAGTTTTAAGACCAACTGAGTACACCCTCAACTGTAGGATTAACATAGTCATCCATTTGTGCAATCAAACTGTAAAGGTTATCAAGTTCTTCGTTCCTTACTGGTTCAACATATCATCTTCCTTTTTTGGGATCCAATGGCGCATTAACTCTCAAGTTTTATACTTCAAAGGTCATTTGTCTCTTTTTAAGTGGTTATCGAAAGCCCAATCGATTCCAAGTAGCACTAGATAAGGTTTACTATCATCCATTATCTCGATAACTTCAAAATATGTTATGTCGCACACTCCATTGATATTAACTTCCATCCTTGTCAATATTCCGATCAAAAACATATTGCGTTGATTTGCTAGGCTCAACTAAGTGGGTGACCAGATCAAATTTTGTTTTCCCATCATCTCCCAGGTCTACTTCATAAGGACGTTCACATCAAATACTGGATTCAAGATGATATAATCCATATCATAGTCTCCTATTTCCGCATTCAGTCGAAATTCCCTCTTCGTCCTTTTCTTGCATTGTACCTGGTTAATTACTCATTGTGTAACTGATGCTTCTTTATCTTATGCGCAATAGTCAATCATCTGACGCAACATGTTTAATGTAGTTTCATCCTTTATTAGTTCTTAATAAACTCTTCAAAGTACTTATCTTCTCAAGTGGCCTTTCTGTGATCAAGTAGTCATAGGCTGGAGGCATACCATACACAAGTGGCTTGTCATACATAGGTTGTGAGGTTGATGCTCCGCATTCTATTTCTAGTAGCTCCTTCCTTCCTTGCTTATATTTTTCCCTCTACCTTCAAGGATCAAACATCGAGGGTGGTTTTGTTGCTTTTCTGACCCATTAGTCACTCCAAATTCCTTGTTTTGTCGCATCAGCTATTGTTCCTCTTCCTCTGCACGTAACTATTGTTATCATTGGTCGATCGTGATGCTTTTTCTTGCTATCATCTACATATTTTGGTTCCTTTTCTCCTACCACTTTGTGATCAATTGTGGACAATATTCCATTACATGATCCAACTGTCTACAGTATGTGCATGTCGTACAAGGATTCTGACAATCTCGCACAAAATGCCCAGGTTGGCTACAATTATAACATATAATCGATCCTCTTCCTTTGTTGAATCCTCATATTTTCTGACCTTTGAATCATCCTCTTCCTCCTTGATTATATCCCATTAGAGTACTATATTGCGGTACCCTTCCTTCTGGTCCATCTTTCCCTTGAACTATGGATGCATCTGTGATGCATTCTCTCATTAGGTAGAGTGCACAATAATTGTGTCCATCATGTCCCATAGACTTACACAAATTACAAAATAATTTTCTGATAGTGCTCTAATACTTTTGCATCAAAGGACAGGTGGTTGGATGATGACCCACAAATTTTCATTTCTCACACCATACCCCTCCTCCTTTGGCCAAGGGATTCAGAGCTCTTATAGCCAAATATTTTTTAAAGACTAAACACTTGTTCTTCTGGTGACTTTTTATTATGTATGTACCACACCATACTCCTTCACACTTTTCCTTCCCTTTAGTGAGCTCCTACAACTGAATTTTCAATGCTGCTAAAAACGACTAAACCTGAGCTATCCCTACTCCATTCTCTCCTATAGGGGATGCTTCCAACTTCATGGTGATATCTAGTTATTCTAAATGTGACATAATATTTTGTCGCGTCAATGGACAATGTATATGTGGTAACAATCTTGCAATGAACCATTCCCTATGCTGCTCATCTGGAATCTGGAAGGTCATTTGATCCATCAATATCTTGAATCTCTAATCAAAATATCATACCGATTCATTCTTCAACTACTTAATCTCTTTTAGTTTTGTAATGCACTGTGACTTGGACTTCAGTTTCTGGTATTGTTTTAACAGATCTTGCTTGATGTTTTCCAACGTTCTAGCTTGTCCTAGAGGTGTGGTGGACTAATACTTTATATAACCAGAGTAACGCACAGTCTTTAAATGTCGTTACTAATTGCACAATTTTTGTATCATCATCCTAGACCTTCTTCATGGTCCATATTTATTCACAGGAAAATAAGTATTGTTCTAGATTTTTTGTCCCAACTCCATGGAAGACAGGTATTCTCAAAGTGGGGTCTACCCCCGCCATTGTGTACTACGTGGTATTATTCTTTGGTGTTTCTAACTAAATATGGATTTTTGTACCACTTCAGTAGCTCTGACTACCTTTACCGATATTCCTACTTCCTTTACTTACTACAAATATTTGCAACAAAGTTTCAGATCTTACTTCAGACCTTGGATATGTGCACGAGGTCATGGGTTCAGCACATAGTACAATCTGAGTGGGGCTACTAAGATGCAATGGATTTTCTCCTATTGGACTGAGTTGAGGATCATTTTCCTTCTCCTTCCTTTCTATGTGTAATATTCCTTCGATGTGAAATGCTACGCTGGTGTCTCTCTCCTAAAACTCACTTTGTTTCCCTTCTCTATCATCCACAATGCTCTTCTTACTATACTGAAATATTTTTCCACTACACAACACTCCAATCTCTTTTTCCATCACACCTTCTTTTCTTAGCCCATTCGTCCCTTATTTATTCTCTCCTACATCCCTCTCATACTCTCAAACCATCCCCTAGTCATCCCCCATTCCTCCTATGTGCACAAAGGAATCTATCTACTAGAGTGATTATATTCTAACCTCATAACCCCCTTATCACACAAGAACATCATGACCCAAGTAAGTAGTGATTTCAAATATCTTCCACAGGGACCCTTAAAGAACTCCCTCTTATCAACATTGTATGAATGGGTACACTATATAGCAAACTCAGTAACGTGACCCCCTATTACACTATCCAACCAAAAATCAACTGGGCACGAGATATGATTACTTATGATATTATCTTGTTGAATCAACTTAGGGGTCCAAATCCTCGAAACAACAATGCAGAACATTCCTTTCTTTTTAGCTAACCTTTGTAACCACACAACCAAAACTATCATGAATTCAACAAATAAAATCCCATGTAAATATGTGCATACATACCTTTGTAACAACTCTTCAAAGCTAATATGTAGGTTCTTAATATGGTCTATGGAAAACTTCTGCTCCTTCATCTCTAACCATTGGTCTATATCTTTCTTAGTCGACCTCCACATTCCCTTAAGTCACAAATCTTGGTCCTAGCAACATAACCATTTGTTGGCATGAAGTGGGAAGACCCAGAGTTCAACTTGAATTCCCCAACAAAACCCTTAGATATTGGCCCTTTCAGCATCACCTACGAGCATGTGAAGTCTCACACGAGGTATCTATGGGGACTGCAGGATGGAAACTTTTCGCAATGTTGAAAGGATGGAAGGTATTCATTCTAACTAGTCTACTAAGCATTCATAATATGTGTGCAAAAACATATAACATATTCATAGCAACAAACATATAAGCATTAAACATATCATAACATAGAGTCATTATGTCATAATCGACCAAATTTGTATTATCATTAAGAACAATCCTTACAAAACATGTGCACTACACTCAGAAATGATGCGTCAGACATACATGTATCAAAACCATTGCTTCCATTAATCTCCTCCCTACGCACACACATGCATTGTCTCCAGAAACATATCCTCCCTTACAATGGGACTTAGCCCGTAACAAATGGACCAAAAATGCCTAATGGCTTCCAATTATCTTCCTTATTTTGTGCATGTTGTTCCTTACATGCAAAAGTGTGCCAACTATCTTTCCTTTTTTTGCGCACATTACACATTTCCCAAAAATTATCCCCGAAATCCTATCCCAACAAGCTCCTAACACTCACATGTGGCGTACAGTAGGCAGACCCAAGGTTCAACTTGAATTCACCAACACAACCCTTACTATACCATCCCTTTCGGCATCACCTACGAGCAGATGAAGTCTCACCTGAGGTATCTATGGGGACTACAGGAACCAAGTTTCTACAGTGCCGAAGGGATGGAAGGCATTCATTCTAACTATTCTACTAAGCATTCATAACATGTGCATATAAACATATAACATATTCAGAACAACAAACATAGAAGAAAACATATCTTATGTGTGCAGTAAACAAAGCATTAAAAAGGTCATAACACAAAGTCATTATGTCCATAACCAACCAACTTCTTATTATCATATAGAACAGTCCTTACAAAACATGCGCAATGCACTTAGATATTATGCCTCAAACATACATGAACCAAAACCATTGCTTCATTAATATCCTCCCTAAGGACACACATGCGTTTTCTCCAAAAACATACCCTCCATCCCAAAACCCTTACATATTTATACAATCACAATGGGGCATAGCCCGCAACAAATGGACCAAAAATGACTAACGACTTCCAACAGTCTTCCTTATTTTGAGTGTGTTGGTCCTTACATGTGAAAGTGCATCGATTTTATTTCTTTGTTTTGTGTGCATCACGCATTTCTCAAAACTTGTCCCCAAAATCTTGTCCCAACATAGGTTCTCCATCCTATACTTAGGGTCAAAATTTGAAACACCATTACAATAATCCTTGAAATTCAAAAGCTTTGGGGATGCAACCTACCTTCACCAGACTCGACATCCATATTTTGTTTCAATTGGAATCATTATTGTTGAATACCATTGATACACCAATAACCAATGAAATTCTCTATATTCCCACACCAAGGAATTAACAATATCCCCATAATATGTGTTGGAGGAGCAAGTCGGTATGTCGACTTGAACGATAGCCAACTTAGTCGATCAGCCGACTAATTAGAGATTAGGTCGGCCACCTAAGGTCGTGTCAATTGAGTAAACCGACAGGTAGTTATTTTGTAACTGTTTGTAAATCATATATATTAGGCTGTTAAGCCAGATGAGAACTCGGTTCAATTCTCTACATTGTATGGACACTTTCATGTTAATATAATCTGTTATTCTATCTACTTGTTCTTATCTCTTTTCTCTATTATGTATGTATGCTTTAGTATGTATTATTGGTAACCCTATGTGATTTGTGAGATTACAACATTGGTTCTGTTGCCGGTAGTACATGTCTGAGATGTATGCAAGCAGATGATATCAGAACAGGAGATTAAGGACTGGTGGGAGCATAAAGTAGCAAATTATTTGCAAAATAACGCACGAAGAAACAGATTGACGACCGCACAAGCAAAAGAAAGATTCTTTACAGAGACACATGAGAAGTTTGTAGAATCAGTGCCCCAACTTCTAAAGAAACTCCTAGATGAAAAAGCTGGAAGGGACTAAAGATCAACAGTTACTAGAAAAATTGCTTCATGGGGGAAGAACAAACTTGTCGGAGTGGTTCGAAAAAATCGCCGACAAATTTTGCGAGGAGCAAGCAGTAGAAGATAGAACTTCAGTGGAAACCGTCAAGAAGAAATTCTACACAGGCCTCATCGAGCAATTTTTGTGTTCCTTACCGACCTTGCTGTTTAAATTCCTAATCGAGAAGGGAGTGGGTCATATTGTTGAACCCCGTCCATCACTTTGCGGACCGCCATTAAACCCTAACTGGGAGGAAAAGCAAAAGAGGTGGGAAAAATTCATTGTCGAAAGGGAGTGGGAATACTTCCCAAGCAAGTAGAACGAACTATCCGGGCTTTCTAAAGCGTCAGGTAGGCTATGGGGGGGTAGCTGGTCATATGTCAAAATAAAGTGGAGTGGATTCTAGTCGACTAAAGGAGATAGCAATCACCGGTAATGAGAAGTCAGCCTAAAAAGGAAATCGAGAATACAGTGTCACACAAAGGTATGACGGACTTCCAAAAAATAGAGAGGGAGAGGAGGCTACAAAGTAGGGAAGAAAGAAGAGAAAGAGCCTTAGCGTTGCAGAGAGGAATGAGTACTAGGGTGACCGACCAAGAAAGAGATCCATCGGAGTTGGGTCATGACCGACAAGAAGAAGGCGTGGAAGAAGAGACGTCCCCTATGGAAGAAGAATTGTGGATAGAGCAACGAGAAGCTCTCCAATTAGAAGTTCCCCAGGAAGTAAAACCTCTGACAGATCCGCGTATCTAGATACAATCTATTGTCGAAGAGGACCTCAGACTAGGAGCTCGTGACTTTGGTATATGGAGTCGACTAGATGACGAAACATACACTGGTATACATCTAATTATCCGTCGACCAGAAGAAGAAAATTGGATTATGCTTCAAGCGGTACCCTCCAACCGAAGTATCCACTTACTTTTACTGACACATGAAGGAGCACCCCCCTGCCAAATATAGCTTTGGAAGACACAGAACATTCATAACTGTAGATAAATAATTGCAGTTGGACATCGACAGAAGAAATCGACACTAACCGACTGCTGGTCGAAGAGGGCACGACAAAAACAACCGACGAGAACAAGAGTTTCGTCGATAGTTCCGCAGAGAGGACTAAGCAAATAACCCCATGCCCACACCACCACCTCCACCACTGCCACCTCCTAAAGAAAGCAGTGACAGTGACTCCGACATGGGTCACGGGTCAGCACACATTCCCCTATATGAGGGTGATGAGGACCCCAGACGACACTGGTTCGTCTGTGAGTCGACATGGGAGGCTAACCAAGTTACGGATGAAGACAGGCAGATGGCGCAGTTCCCTGGTGCCTTGAGGAAAAGGGCATTAACTTGGTACATGACCTTTTTTGAAAGAACCCCCCAAGCAACCAAAGCCAAAGTAAAAGCGCAATTCCTATCATTTTTTAAGACTCTAGATGCAAAACATCTAGTAGCAAAGAAACTATAAACGACATCACAGAAGCCAGGATAAATTGTCCGTGATTACTATAAATGATGGAAAGACCTTCTTAGCCAATTGGACTATGTTATTGATGAACAGTTATTAATCCAGTGGTTTCTTGCAGGTTTATCATAGAAAATTCGCCGACACATAAGTCCGGAGACATTCAAGACTTACGAAGATGCGCTTACAAAATCTCTCTAAGTAGAAATGTATGAGGACATACCACCATACTCCACTGATCACAGACTAGAAGAACAGCTTGAGAGCATACAGAAGTCATTAAAAGAATTAAACCTCAAAAGTCAGGATATCTGGTGCACAAAGTGCTCGACGGCCGGACATTCAAAAGACACCTGTCGACAGGAAAACAGCCAACAGGATGTTCGATTCGTGCATACTAAATGTTTTTGTGACATTTTCCAAGAGCATGGAGACCACTCGACAAAAGATTACCCGTTCAACATGAAGAACGACAAGGCATCTTGGTGTGCAATCTGTGAAACTAAAAATCATAACACGGTCGACTACTATCTAAATCTCAAGAACCGACAAAATTATCATGCAGTCTATCAGACCAACGCAGTTGCACAAAGTAATGAGCAAAACCACGCGCCAAACGATCAGAACAATCAAAGATACGAAGGTTGAAGATACGAGCACCGGTATGACAATCAACGTGGAGGCTATGGAGGTCGAGGTTGATTCTCTGGGAATCGAGACAACCGACCACATCGACCCATCCAATGTTTCACATGGTATAAGAAGGGACATCAGCATGTAGACTGTCCATACAAGGACAGAACTAACCTCAAATTTTGTACTAGTTGCGGAGTAGGGGATCACTCATTAGAGGATTACCCTACCATGCTGGAAAAATAAATAAAAATAAAAATGTTAATGTCTTGTCGTGTGTGCAAAAAGATGATGTAATAAATACAAAGAATTTGCATATCGTAACCCGACAAGGGACAAAAACAGGAAGCGATAACCCACAAATCAGCAAAATAAAAGAAAAGAATGTCTACCATGATCTAGTTAAAGAAAAACAAATATATAAAGATGCAACAAATGTATTTAAAGAATTTGCACGACAGGAAGAAGCAAATAACAATCGACATAACACAATAAAAGAATTAATACAACAAGTACAGAAAGATAACTCAGTATCTCAATTCATTGACTTATTATATGAAATAAAACACAACAACACCGAAAAACAAACAAAGAATATCTACAGTCTAAATCAAAAAGATAAAAGTGATGCCGACCCACTTGTCGACCCGAAAATTGAAGGATACCATGTCCGACAAGTTGTGTTCGACTTCATATCACAAGTAAACATCATGACTCATGACACTTGGGAACAACTGGGCAGACCTCAACTATATGAGTCAGGTATATACCTGAAACTAGCCAACCAAGGCCTAATTGAACCTATCAGAGTCTGAAAAAATGTCGACACAACGATAAAAGGAATATCGACCAAAGTCGATTTCGAAATTATTGACCCTAAGGAAGGATCCAGCTCCTTCCTAGCGTTAGTAGGTCGACCTTGGGGAAGAAAGATGAAAGCGTCGATATCCCTAGATAAAGAGAGAATAAAATTAAAAGGAAACGGACAAAAGGTCATTGTACCTATTCATCCATCGCAAGGAGAACCTTGGACAAAACCTATCGATGAAGAAGTTGATATCCGACAACTTTATCAGATACAAAATAATGCAGATTATACAGAACATAATATCTATGGAGAACTTCATTTAGGCAACCAAGACTTAGTAGGATATAATTCAGATGCAAAATTATATGATTGGGAAGTTGAGAACTACGAAACACAAGCAAGAGGGTGTTGGACTATCCATAAAGTACAAAAAAATCCCACCCAACAGTGCTTCATAGTGTCAATTGTACCAAAAATATTTGAGGAAAAAAATAGGGAATACCCTACTTTAAAACCTACAAATGTAAATAATACACAAATAGCAAGATATAAGGAAAGAGAATCACCACTCATGCACATAGAATAAGTGTCCAAAAATATTGGTGAACATGGTCGACTACAAAGTTTAGTAGAGACCTTTACAGGACAAGCTGCTAGATGGTGGGATACCCATCAGACAAGACTACAGACCCGGACAACAACTTCGAATTACTTTGTAGAAAGGTTTGGAGGAAATAAGTTAACCAACCAGGCTTAGATACATATTTTCATTCAAGGACAGAATCCAGAAGACCATATTAAGACATGTGAAAAAGAATGGAGAAGACTTGGGTACAAAGATGAACGTGCATGGCCACATCTGTTCCCATCAACCCTCGCCAACTTACCAAACAAATGGTATAAGATGGAAGAAGCCCGAGGTGAAACATTCCTATGGCATGAACTCGGAGAAAATTTTATCAACAATTTCAACTTTATACCACAAAATAAGAATTTGGTTGAAACAACAAAGCAGATTCACGAATTTATACAGCCGACATAAAACAAACCCTTAAAAGATAACCAACAGACAATGGACTGTAACAATATACAAACCGGGACAATGCCACAGTCAACAAGACTACAGTTAGAAAATGAAAATACTGAAGGGAAAAGCTTTAGATGGAAATCAAACCATGTCGAAACGACCAAACCCATTCGCACAGTACTCAAAGTTGGGACAACCGACAAGGACGATACTGACCGAATGACTGCAGTCGACTTCCCTACCACATTCTCACAATTTAAAGAAGGAATTCGACCAATCAATGAAGCCAAACCACCAAATGGGCTTGATGCTAAGGTCAAAACTAGAGAATTCAACATCTCAAATGATGACCAACCAAAAATGGCAAAGATTGGAGACTACTGGAGTGAAGAGCAGACAACAGAAATAGTGAACCTCTTAAAAGTGTTCCAGGATGTATTTTCCCGAGATTATACAGATCTCAAAGGTTTAGTCCACGAAATGGGTGAAATGAAAATTGACACTAAACCTGATATTCGACCTGTGAAGAAAAGGCCATATAAGCTAGCTCATAAATACAAAGAGATAGTCAAAAAGGAGATTGATAACATGCTTACAACAGGCATCATCCACCCTATTGAGCAATTAGAATGGGCAAGTCCAATGGTTGTTCAACCTAAGAAACATGATCCGACCAAATTAAGAATTTGTGTCAACTTCAGGGAGCTAAATAAAGTGACACTAACAGACCCATTTCCAACTCCTTATGTAGATGAAATCTTAAATGAAGTTGCAGGACATGAATGCTACTCATTTACAGATGGATTCTCAGGTTATAACCAAGTGCCAATAGCTAAAGAAGATTAGAAAAACACAACATTTGTATGTGAATTTGGCTCATTTGCTTACAGGGTTATGCCTTTTGGATTAAAGAATGCACCTGCAGTATTCTCTAGAATTGTGGTCAAAACATTCCAAGAATATATTTACAAAACCATGGCAGTATACTTTGATGATTGGACAATATACTCCATGTTAAAAGATCATTGCAAGTGGCTAAGGCTTATGTTGGAAAGATGTCGACAAATCCAGTTAGCTTTAAACATCAGGAAGTGCATATTTGTGACCGCCATAGGGATATTGTTAGGACACATTGTCTGTAAGGAAGGCATTAAGGTCAACTTGGAAAAAATCAAAATTATCCTCGACCTCAAACCACCAGTAAACTCAAAACAAGTCAGGGTGTTACTTGGCCACACAGGCTATTACAGAAAATTCATAAGATATTATTCAGATATGACCTATGCACTAGAAGAACTATTAAGGGAAGATAAAGAATTCAACTGGACAGAGAAATGTCACATATCATTTGAAAAACTAAAAAGAAAACTAGTCGAAGCACCAATCCTAAGGTTTCCAAACTGGTCGACTAAATTCCATGTCCACATCGATGCATCAGGTCTAGCAATAGGAGCAATCCTAACTCAGCCAGGAGATGATGGAATGGATTATCCTATAGTTTACAGTAGTAGGAAACTAAACAAAGCTGAACGAAACTATTCGACGATAGAAAGAGAAGCATTAGGAATGGTCTTTGCACTACAAAAATATCGACATTACCTCCTAGCTAATCCATTTATCTTTTACACTGATCATAAGGCATTAAAATACCTTGTGAATAAGCCTTTGCACCATGGAAGAATTTTTCGATGGCTACTTCTATTCCAAGAATTTGAGTTCGAAGTCGTTGTCAGACCAGGTAAGTTAAATGTCGATCCTGACCATTTATCTCGAATCGACACGGGAGAGGAACTGACAAGAGTCGAGGATGACTTACCAGATGCACATCTATTTCGAAGAGAAGCAGTCCCGACAGAGTTGGAGGAAATAACTCAGTTTTTAGAAGATGGACAAGCACTAGAAGGCATGAGTACCAAAAAGAAACAAATCTTAGCCATGAAAGTTGCACCTTATAGCCTCATAAATGGATTCTTGTGCAAAATGGGTTTAGACGGCATCCTTAGAAGGTGTGTACTAGAACATGAAAGGAACAACATTATGCATGAAGAACATTATGGACCTACATGAGGACATTTCCAAGCAGACACAACTGCAAAGAAAATCCAACAATCAGGGTTATGGTGGCCGACACTTCATAAAGATTGCAAAAAGTTTGTAAGCCAATGTGACAGATGCCAACGACTAGGTCAACCCCTGCATAGTACAGAAATGCCCTTGATCTCAGTAAACCTAAGTTTGACATTTGAAATTTGGTCCATCGACTTCATAGGACCATTCCTATACCAGCAAAAAGAACAGGTGCAAGGTACATAATAATTGCAGTCGAATATGTAATCAAATGGGCAGAGGCAGAACCATTCGACACATGTTCCAGTGAGATAGCTGCTAAGTTTATCTATGAGAATATCATTACCAGATTTGGATGTCCATTAACCCTAATTAGCGACCAAGGAACACACTTTATCAATAGAACTATCAAAACCCTAACATACCAGTTCCAAATCGACCATAGTCGGAGCACAGCATACCATCCTCAGTCGAGTGGAGCAATTGAAGCATTTAACAAAACATTAACTAAAGGACTAACCAAAATATGTAATGCTAATAAAGACGACTAGGATGAGAAGATACCTACAATACTATGGGCATATAGAACAACATACAAACAATCAACCGACCAAACCCCCTTTCGACTAGTTTATGGACAAGAAGCAGTAGTTCCACTACACTTCTGACAACAGACACCTAGTATTACAAAAAATTTACATGTCGATGTCAAACAAGGAAGAAAGGACCGACTATTATAACTAAGTAAACTTGAAGAACACCGACTAATTGTGATACAACATCAAGAAATCCAGAAACAACAACAAAAGGCATGGCACGACAGAATCATCAAGAATAAAAATCTTTCAGTAGGAGACCTTGCTTTACTATACAATAGCCGGGTAAAAGGCAAACCTAAAAAGTTACATACATAATGGATGGGACCCTATGTTGTCGAAGAGATACATGCCAACGGATTAGTCCGACTAAAGACGTTACAAGGCATAGTATTTTGGAAACTCATTAATGGAGCCCGACTAAAACGCTACAGAAACTAAAACAACCACATTTAAAAAAAAGCATATAACGACCATAACAGTTAAACAAAAAATATAAAAACCTAAAAATATAAAAAGCAAATAGTATTGTTGTACGCACAAAACTATGACAGGAAATCACCACTTTGACAACCAACATCATGCCCATCGACCATTTTCATAACCGACATCGACCGATGACCTCGATAGTCCCATCGCATATTCATGACTTCGAGCACCAAAAGCAAATCACCATTAACGCACAATCAAGTGTTCTAGCTGGAACATCACGTCCACCATTAATACACCCATCGACAAGAACATCCAACGCATCCCCTATAAATACTGAACCACCAAAGGATCATTCACCACAATTCAAACAGAGAGAGCATCATAGCAACCAGACGACTAAAAACCAAGAGCACCGTAGTAAAACCAACCCCCAGACTGACAAGATGGCACCAAAACAAACCAGAGCCTCAGCCAAGACCAGGGAATTACAGACTACAGAGACACCATTAGTGAGAATATTAAAGAACATTAAGAATTCTAGCGTGCAGGAAGCCTCATGGGCAAAACTATCGGCCGAGATAAAAGAATGGGCGTACGTCGACAAGAAACCTACCCAAGCTGCAGAGAAAATACAACACAGTTCCATTGTAAATTATGTCAACGTGCCGCTCATGGCCAGCTTCGGTGGCACAAAAGAAACAACAGTCAAGTTTTTCATAAGCCGGTACCACAAGGACCGATTTTACTTCAACCAACTGGTCGACATCTCCGGGGAAGTCATTTCCAAATTAACAGGGATATCAAACAAAGGAGACCCAGTACCAGTCGGTATAAAATAAGGATTGGTCGAAGAATTAACAAGGTTGACATCGAGCAAAAACTAGAAAGGACTAATGATTGGTCACATAACACATCGAACGCCACAGATTGTGGCCAAAATCATAGTTATTACACTCACAATGGCAGGTCGTGGAAGCGACCTCAAACTAGATATGTTGGAAGCAGTAGACACCATTGCAACCAACAAAAAGATATACAGATGGGCTGAGTATGTCGCATACATGATCAAAAACATCTGTGAGAAATGCCAAGAAACGGGAGGAATTATCAGATTCCCATCCCTTATCTTATGGATAGTAATGTTCGCTATTGGCCCTGGAGGAGACAAAAAATTTCAAGAACCAACAAAATTCCATATGTGGAGATTCAAAGTGTTCTCCCATAAAGGAACAATGAAGGAGCTTGCAAATTGGAAAGTGTTGTTGGAAAATTGGCTCCAGCAGCTAAAAGTCCATACAACTAGATGGAGGGTGCCTCAGAACATCCGACGAAGTCTGCCTAAAAAGGCCCACATACAGCTAGAGCTCGACCATACCGCGGTGTGGTACATGCATGGCACCAAATCAAATGCAAAGACCCTCGACTATTATCCGTCAGTCGAAGCGATCTTTCGGGAACTGTCTTGAGATGCGGGAACAAAGATACCAATACTAGCAAAAGCAAAGGAAAGGGACCTGTCGATAGAGGAATCGTTGACAGACCAAGAGAAGGAGGAGGATTACAAACTTAATCTATACATCAGTACCTTTGGGTCGGAGGAGGCACCGGTCGAAGGCACTGGTCGACTACAGAACATAATCAAGCCTCCGACGGCACAAAGGGAAGAAACACATGCAGAATAGCAGGTAATCAATCCGGCTGAAGAAAATCTCATCCCGACTCAAAGACCAATGAAAAGGATAGAAACTGAAAATCAAGAGTATGCTGTCACCAAAGAGATTATCACCAAATTGTCGAAGGAGATAGCAGCTGCAAGAAAAAGGAAAAGAACACAACAACAACCACAAGGGAAAGGTAAGCGCAAGCTTATCATTCCAGAGTCCTCAGATGATGATGAGGAACTGGTAGCTACGGCCCTCGACATAATAGAAGATGCCGCAACAAACAAAGTGCCAGTCGAAACCCAATTTCAGAAATTTGTCGAGGCAGGGGCACAGCAAGGTCGACCAAAGAAGGCGAAAATCACACACACTTCGACGTTTGAAAATGTTGTAGATCTTGTGTCTGCACCCCCACCTCCGTCTCTGACAAAAATAACAGAAGAGTTAGTACCAGAATAGCTTTCAATAAGCCCACTCGACTTATGCAAAAGTGCTATGTTGGAGGCTGTGAAGGAAAAGTTCAGCTAGGATAGAGGCCTCCAAGCTTACATCAAAAAATTGCCTGAGATACTCACCAAGGTGCAGAAGCTCTCTACCAAAGTACCTCTTTTTGAAGTCGGAGGATCACAACTACCAGTTTCCCAACCTGGCCAAGTACTCCAGAGGCCAAAGATGGTGACAATAATCAACTCGACATTCGAAAGGAACCCCAACAAAGAAGCTAAAGTTATCGCATGTCGGGTCACATCCATCACTCTGACTGACCCTGAGCCCCAACCACTACCTGCTGAACTGATTGGAGGTGAGGAAGAAGAAAATATGGAGGACATAAATCAAGAAATTGACCAACTGTTCTCCGACCTGGACTCACCTCCTCAGATCGACAATCCACCACTCGACCACACTTCCACCAACCCAATCACACCCAACCATTCACCAACACCATCACCACCACCCCCTAACTCAGAACCCTTAATTCAACCAGCTGCACCAAAACCATCGCCACCATTAGTAACAATCGCATCCACTTCTGAACCCTCTGCACCCAACCAACTAGAAGCACAACCAGATGCAGCAGACATCCAACCGACTCAAACACAAATACCATCAACCAGTTCTGCACACCAAACAGACAATCCAGACTCGACTCTTGCAGGTAGACAGGTGCCAAAACAAGTAGAACCAAAGAAGCACAAAAAGAAGAAGGAGAAAAAGAAGAAGGACCATCATGGACAGCCATAAATGGTCCACATCAATCTATTTGGGTCAACCACTATGGTCGATGCAACCAAATTGAGAGATCCAGAGCTAGGACAACTACTGGAATCACTAGCAGTAGAAGCAAAAACAAGGAACCGGCACAGACGTAAGGAGCTAGACAACAAGGAAAAAGAACAAGTTAAGTTCCTTAACAAATGCAGGAACCTGCTCCAGTCTGTGATACCAGGATCGATAGAGGTTGACACCGACAAACTGCTAGAAAGAGATTATCAGCTATTTGAAAGCGTGGTGTCGGCGCTCCAAGCACAAATTCGGGAGACTAAAGAGGAACAAAAAGAAGAGACCGTTTGGCTACTGATGGAGAAACACACAGCCTTTTCAGAAGCCTACAAAGTGTTGCAAGAGCACATGGAGGAGTCTGTTATAACAGAAGAAGTACTATGAGACTGGCCTGCTTACTACAGGAAAGTCTATCAGCAAACTAGGTAGACCTGACAAAATATCCAAGCACTCGAGAAGAGGAAAAGTACTGACGAAGCACTCAGAAGCACAATTGAAGATCAGATAGTGCTTGAAATAGCTAAACTGCAGAAGCTCGAATGGGAAGCACATCAGTGGGTGCATCAAGCCATACCAAACTTAGAAAAAGTAGACATCATCTGCCCACAAATGAAATGACTCATAGAGATAGCAAAGGAAAAGGTCCAGTTTATGGGTCTCGACATGGGAAAAATAGCCAAAATTTCCATTCAAGAGAAAATGTCAATCTTATCAAGTCTGACTACACTAAACATCGACATCTAGAAAATATTGTAGAGTTGGACGGATTTCCAACATCACCTCGCAGTGACAGCCCCAGCAATTGTCGAAGTCTGCATACAGAAAAGACCGACCATCAGACTTCACAGCCCATGAAGATCAAAGCACAAAATAATGACTACTTAAACAGACAAGGAAATTTTTGTACCTCCCTGTTTCTTCGGGACGAAGAAACGTTTTGTTCATGGGGGAGATGTTGGAGGAGCAAGTCGGTATGTCGACTTGAACGATAGCCGACTTAGTCGATCAACTAACTAATTAGAGATTAGGTTGGCCACCTAAGGTCGTGTCGGTTGAGTAAACTGACAGGTAGTTATTTTGTAATTGTTTGTAAATCATATATATTAGGTTGTTGAGCCAGATGAGAACTTGGTTCAGTTCTCTGCATTGTATGGACCCTCTCATGTTAATATAATCTGTTATTCTATCTACTTGTTCTTATCTCTTGTCTCTGTTATGTATGTATGCTTTAGTATGTATTATTGGTAACCCTATGTGATCTGTGAGATTACAACAATATGGATCAAGCCTTTTGTTAGGTGCCATACTACTTTCTTCCACTTTTTTTCTAAAATCGATATTGAAGGAAATAATAAAAAGTGAAGGTTGCATTTTCAATGTCTATTAATCACACATGGAGTACCATTATGATAATTGTAAGGAAGATCTTTACCAAGTGACATTGAACTGAATGCGGTAAATTTTCCATCAAAGAAAATTCATTATAACATGGACAATGCTTTGAATGTGATTTGATTATGAAGTGACAACAATATCAAAGGTGGAGCAATTGATTGTGTGGACATATGATCGTGGAGGGTAGAATGGCAGAGCGATGGAATGACATAAGAGTCCTCTGCCATCCAACTCAGAGAGTGATGGTAGAACAATGAAACATATGCTCTAGAATGGGACGACAAAGTGGTGGAATGAGATGGAGGTTTGATAGACGAGAGGTGCTACACTGAGCAGAATGATGAAGCAATGGAGTGTATTCTACCTTTCACTTTCCACCTTGGAGGATGAAGTGAATTGGTAGGATGGAAAAGCACCAAACAGTAGGTCATCCAAAAATGATCTTTCCTCCATTTAAGAGGTTTATAGTTGGGAAATAAAATGGAAACTTGGTTTTTTCAACGGTCACTAAAAAATGTTATGCTATAGGTGGGCGACCATGAAAATGCATCAACAACAACTAGGTTAGGACACAAGGTAAAAATGACAAAGAATGAAGAAGGATTCAAGAAGTGGAGGTGGAAGTTAATTTGGAAGTTGAATTATCCTTAAAAACTCATATTTTCTTATGGTTGGATCTATCTTACAAAGTGTTAACCTAAGACAACTGACACAAAAGGAGTTGGCAAGGGCCTAGTAGGTGTATCCTCTATAAAAACAATGTTAAATCCATAGATCATGTATTTGCGCAATATGCTTACGCTAAATAAGTCTGGTTAGAAACTTGAAAATTGGCTAATGGTAAAGGAAAAAGAGAAGGGGAATTTATTTGCGGTTGTTTCAAGAATTGAATAAGAATAAGTTTGTTGCAAACCATAAAGGCATTGCCTTGTGTTTTTATTTAGGAACCATGGTGTTGATGCCTGGGAAAATACCATGTACCAAGCAGTAGGGATTCTCCCCTATGAACGATCCCAATTAGATCAGACATCATTTACTGTGGGGAATCAGTGCGGTTCACGATTTTGGCTACCGTAGATTAAGTTCTTTAATATTTTACTGGTTACGGCCCAACCCATCATTTATAAGAGTTTTTTTAAATAATGATATGCGGGTGCCTAAGCTAAATGCAGGTCTAATCTAGATCTAAAACCAAACTATTCTATCCCCGACCAGGGAGCAAATTTAGAGTTCAGAGTAATATATTGTAAATGGTCATAAAGCTCTAACAGATAGTCGTACCAACACAATAATCACATTCACAGCAGAAAGAATACCTAAGATAGCTCTAATATGAGTAAACCATTAATTACCCTGTCATACACAGACATTTATACAGATAATATACATTCATGACCAAGGAATTAGTTCCAGGAGGTTAGAACAATCTCACTATATGATGTGTAGAAGCAAGAAGAAATAATTCTACATTATGCATCCCACACACTCTGAGTAAATCTCTGTGTAGTCCCTTTGTTCCAGCAAAATGATCCTTCGTATTAGCAAAGAGGTAGCTCTTTTACAACAATAGTCAAGAATTCTTTCACCAGGAAAAATTCCCTTCTCTGGTGCTCTACACCCCTATTTATACTATCTCTACCAATTACCTAGGAGATTTCGAAGCTTCTTATTTGCTAAGCATGTCGGTTGGATCAAGCACCAATCACGTTGCTGCAGCTCCATGTGTATTGTCTCCTGGTGATTAATCCTCTGCCTATGCATCCATTTCATGCTTCCCACTTTCGAACCTAGTGAGAAATAATACTAGGGATGCACAAAGAAAACATAATGAGAGATATATCTGATCTACAAACAACAATAATCCACCTTGTTTCAATTTAATGATATGCATCGATTATTAAACAGAAAATAGATAATGACCAGTGCCCTGTTATGCAATAGTTTTATCTAATTTAAGATTCGGGAGGAAAATTCTCAGTTTCCCCAATGGTTCACAGTCAAACAAACAAAGCACAGATTGAATGGCTCATATCATCTCAGGATGGATCGGGTTTGACTTCATCCATTAGATCATGCGGCCTTGACAGCTCCTTTTTGCTTCCGCCATTCCAGAAAGCGGAATTCAGGTTCTCCAAACTTATCAAGTTAAAAATCTACTTTTTCACCTCCGACGCATTTTTGCTTCTGCCCTTCCAGAAAGCGCGCATCTCCAATATTTTTATACATTAAATTTCTACCATTCTGCCTCCGCCTTTTCGAAGGCAAAATCAAAAAGCGGAAAACCAATCCTTTCTGAAATTAAACTTTGGCCTTTCCGCTTCCGCACTTCTAGAAAGTGGAAATTGGAAGTCATATTTTTCAATTTGCACGAAGTTTACACTTTAACTTTCCACCTCCGCCTTTCTGCTTCCGCCCTTTCAAAAAGCGGAAAACAGAAAGCGGGCTTGCTAATGTGTTTGAAATTTAAACTCAATCCTTCTACTTCCGCATTTTCTCTTTCACATTTTCGATTCTTTCTGAGTCATTGATCTACGCGAAAATCAGAATTCGGGATTCCAACCTTTACTTGACCAAAACTTGCATCTTACGCTTTGCACATTTCTGCCTCAGCCCTTCTAGTTCCACCTTTCGGAAATCAGAAAACGAAAAATCAATATTTTACAAAGATCAAACTTTAACTTTTCGCTTCCACCTTTTGCAAAAAGCGGAAATCGAAAGTTGGATTGTCCAATTTTTCACAAAGTTCAAACTTTAACTTTCCGCCTCCTCCTTTCCAACTCCGCCTTTTGCGGAAAGCAAAAATCAAAAGTCGGATTGTCCAATTTTTTACGAAGTTCAAACTTTAACTTTATGCCTCCACCTTTTCTTTTGCACCTTTGTAAACCGTTGATTTGTATGGAACCCTTCTAGACTTTTGGATGTATGCAGAAGTCAAAAATCAGGTTTGTAACCTTTTTATAAGCAAAACTTAGCTTCTCCGATCCACACTTTTGCTACTGCCATTTCTTGGTCATTAATTTGTGCGAAAACCTTATGGACCGTCGGATCTTGCAACTGTGGAAGATGGAAGTCAGAACTTCAACTTTTTTATCAACAAAAAATGCCTTTTTCGATTCCACTTTTCCACTCCCGATTTTTCCGAGTTGTTGATTTGCGCAGAAGACCTTTGGGCCGTTGATCTCAAAATGCGGAAAGAGGAAATCAGAACTTTAACCTTTTTCACGACCAAATTTTTAATGTTTTTGCTCCCGCATTTCTTGACCGTTGATCTTAAATCAAAAGCAAAACTTTCAAATAAGGCTTGTTTCCAAAGTAGCGCCTAAGGATTTCTTACCAAAAAGAAAACGCAGGCTTAGGAACATCTTTCTGCTCAAGCTTCTTGAGAAGACTAGGTATGAACGGAGGCTTATCTGAGTTGGGCAACAAGGGTGTTGAGGCCTGGAAATTCGCAAGTAACAACAATTAGGGATTATCCCTAGTAAACGTTCCCAACTAGCCTGTTACTGTTTGGTATGGGGAATCCGTCCGGTTTACGGTCCGGCTACCGTAGGTCAAGTAACAAAATAAAAGGTTTTACCGATTACGGCCTGGTCCACCGTGTATATTTCAGTTTTTGGAATTTAAGTATGATGTGCAAGTGCCTATCTAAGAATGCAGATTGATAGAGAATACGAGGAGCGGTCACAATGTGATGCGCAGGTTCTTACCTCTCGTCTTAATTCTCTTGCATCTAAATCACAAACAGCAAGAAACTAAAACCAACTATCTAACCTATCCCTAGGGAGCAAGATTATCATTTATCAATGAGTAATGTATTTCTTCCCATGCATTAAAAAAAATCATAGATAGTTGTTACTTATTTCAAAACACATGAACATTAATAGACATATGAACAACAAGATAGCTTATTGTTTACAAAAAGCCTTCATTACTCACAATGGAAATTTCATAGAATAAACTAGAGTGTATTCATAACAAGAACATAGGTTCAAAGAGTTAGAACGATCTCACAGTTAATGGACACAAGCTGAAAACGAAATAGTCCACATTCAACATATCCATAGCACAACATTTGAAAAAATTCCACCAAGCTTTCTCCAACAGGAAACTTGTAATTCTTTATTGTAAAAGGAAATAGTTCTTCTTACAACATACTCTCACAAATCTATCTGGGAAAAAGTCCTTTCTTACATCTAACTCTCCTATATTTATACAAAACAGCAAAACCTTTGGGCTACCCCCTATGACCTTTGGGCTCCCCTTGTGACCTTTGGGCTCCCCCACAACCATTCACTCTCACAATTTTGTCTTTTAGTGAGTGTTGTACAATATGTTATATTAAATAAAATTTAATAGCACTTTTTATAATGAGGGACCAGCTTGGTCGACAATAAACTTTTCCCAATCCTGGGCCTCTGTTGCTATTGATTATGCTCAGTGATCCGTTGGTATTTTTAGATACTGTTGATCTCAGACCTTCACTTTCTTCTTCTTTTATCTATCTCTGCTTATTCATTCTTCAGCCTCTTCCTTCCTTGTTGCCTCCTTCAGCCACCTCTCTTCTACTTTGTCTATTAGACATATCTTCTTTGCAGCAATCACCCTGTCATAAACATAGCAGGTTTTTAGACCATTAGATTTTAACAAAATAACACAAAACTGTATCAGTACATGCATTCTGTAAAATGAATTATAAACAATATTAATCCATAAAAAGAAAAATGACAAGGAAAGGAAAATACTGCAATTTGCGCTTAAAAACCCTGTCCGTAACCAAAATGACAACCCTGATAGCAAATATTCTTCATCTTACTCCGGGTCACATCTGAACTAACTCGAAAACACTAAAATTTACACTATGCTCCTCATCGTGGAAAACCATAACTGGACCGAAACACCACGGGAAACCTCCGCCATCCCATCAAATAGAGTAAAAGCACACAAAAATAGCGGGAAAGAAAAGAAAACTTATCAGTGGTTGGAAGCACTAGACGACGGGATAATAGTCCTATTCATAGCCCCAACGGCGGACAACGAACATGATACAGGTCCCGCGAGACTATTTATTAAGTCTATCAGCGTCGAAGACCTTTAACGCTAAGTGTCGGGGCTATAATCTTTAACATCTCCACAGTGTCGATGATGCCAATGACTAATATCGTGATGACTGTGTATTGGTGATCAGAAACACTAACATCGAGCAAATAGTTGACTAGACATCCGCAAGGGCGGGCCACAAATAGACTAAGGATCCCGCAACAAAACACTAAACGTCGACAAAATATAGCACTAAACGTCGCCGTAGTCATGCATCGAAGATCGGAACCACTACCCACTAATCACATCGGCATCGGCGAGCAGAAGGACTATATGTCGGACGGTTAGTTCACTAAGCAGCCGCAACAATGGAAGACATACAGACTACAGGTTCCGCGGTCAACATAAAAACATCGGTGATCGGAAGCTTTAACTACTATGTATCGGCGACTTGAAACTCAACATTGCCGCTGTGTCCACAATGCAAAGGACTAGCCCTCTGATCAATTGTCAAACATCGCTTCGATAGTGATAAAGTGAAATCAAGTCAAAGGTTTAAACAGTAAAACCATAAGGAGCAACAGGCCATGGATCGGCGAGAATAAGAACTATCCATCGACTGCATAAAGGACTAATGCCCCGATTCCTTCATCGATTCAGCTCCGACAGCGATAAAACCAAACCATCGAAAAATAAAAAATGTTAAGTGCTCAAATAAAACTAAAGACGTTCGGCTGGGTGACAGTGATACTAGCTTGTTTAAACTCCGAAACAGCGGAAATAAAATAGTTAACGAACCATCCGACTTTCGGCAGTGATAAAGGAAATCATCCACAAATCAAAACTTTAAGTCCCACAGTCAAAAGCATTGGCTAGACAAAAGGAAGTTTCAGATCATTCAACTTCTGAAATGAAGGAAAACAGTTGACCTCAATCCAACCTCAAAAATCCAAAATTGTAGCAAAGGAAAGACAGATTTCAGGAATCCAAACAATTCCAGGCAAGATAAAATCAAAAGGAGGGTCCAAATTTTGAAAATTTTGGGAAAAAGGTTACAGCTGCAACAAAGGGCAAGAGTGTTTTCAAAAACAAAAATGTAAGGAGGGGCCCCAAAATGCAAAAACAATTGGGGAAGTAGTTGCAGCAGCAACAATTAGCGACTAGCTGGTGAACATAGATCTCTGAAAAAACTGTCTTTGAACAACAAGATTGCCATATGGTACTATACTGTGAATGTTCAATGATTACTTAAATGTACTCCCCAAGAATTATTTAAACTAGATGCATTCATTAGATGTAACTTTCAAGCGCCACATTTTAAATCATTTCTTTGGGAGTAAGGTAACCAAGAGTTCAATGTCTTGATAACTCTCCTGGGGTCAAAGTATGAAGTTCATTTTACCCCCTATCTTTAAGTTTCCACCATATAAGACTCCACAGGATCGTAACAGCGTAAGACAGATGTATTCTTTGTTCCTCATTCCCATGCTATTAGCATTCTTTTGATGCTTTCTTTATGACTGAAAAAGTTTTTTGAGTCTTCCTTGATGTATTCTTTTACTTTGAGAATTTGGTACAGGTTCTTCCATCCACACTGTCCTTTTGTGTGAGTGACAATTTTTTTTCTCATCATGCTCACATATGGAGAAGAACCTTGCTAATATTCGTTGTTTTTACAACCCTTTTGGTCTGATGATTTATTTCTTCAGCATCGTTTCTATTATTGAAGACTGAATATTTTGGAAAACTGGCTTTTTCAATCCAAGCCTTTTGGATTCTTTGATTTGTAGCAATGGGATTATTTTGAATACCATACACCTGTCATACCTGCTTGCTTTCCATGGGTCCATCATGATATGCTTCATGAGACATGTATTGATGTGAAAAATGGATGAAACCCCAAGATAGTACTCCAGACCTCATGAGTTTTTGGTTATTTCACAGGGGTTATAATGATTCAAATGTGAGCTTGAAGGCTAGCTTCCCTTTCCATCATCTGTCAATAGTCAAAGCATCTCATTATGATCAAACTTATCATTTTCTCTTTCCCATAAGAAATTCCTCACATCCAAAGATTTTGAGTTTAATTAGATCCCTATACTTCCAAGCACAGGAAATTGAGTTGGTTTATTAAAAGCAAACAAACTAAGGCTATGAAATAAGGTGAAATAAACAGGAAAATAAACAATTGGAAAACAAAATAAAAACCAACAAGTTTATTTATGTACAAAGGGTTCTTGGGACTCTAAGTAAAGTAATGTTTGAGACAAAGGCCATTTACAATAAGTCTTTCTTCCCATCCTTGTAAATCTTGCAATTTGTAAGTTGCAGGGCCTAACTTTTCAGAGACTAGGTAAGGGTCAATCCATGGATGTTGGAACTTTGTGTGTTTGCCCTTTTTTGCATGATGATCATCCCATTTCAAAACTAGGTCTCCTACATCAAAGTTTCTTGTACCATATTTTCTCTTGTCGAACCATCTTTTGATGATACCCTAATGTTGGTTGGAATTATCTTCAGCCTTTTGTCGTTGTTCCTCCAGTTTTAACAAAGTGTCAATTCGTGCTTGTAAAACTTCGCTATTGGAACCTCTTGAGGCTTGAGCTGATTGCGAAGATGGGAGCTGAATGTTTGGGGGTAATAAAGTTTCTTTTCCATACACGAGAGTATAGGGAGACACTCCTAAGGAATTCTTTGGAGTGACCCTATCTTCCCATAGTGCATTTGGAAGGACTGAGTGCCAATTTCTCTGATTTTCAATAACAATTTTCTTCAAAATTCAGATAAGGTTCTTATTTGTCGATTCCGCTAAACCATTTCCCCGAGGACAATAATTAGCTGAGTAATGCAACTTAATTCCCTTTTCATAAACAAACTCAGTTATTTTAACAGATGCGAAATAGGATGCATTATAAAAAAATAAGATAAATTAGAACTCCAAACCTTGTCATAATGTTCTCTTGCAGGAAGTCAATGATAACATCTTCGTTCACTTTGCACAATGGAATCACTTCCACCCATCGTGTGAAATAATCGATAGCCGTAAGGATATATCGATGTTGTAATGAAGAATTCAGATTGATTTCCCCAATAACATATATGCCCCACTGTTCAAATGGCTCTGAAATAGTAACAGGTTGTAACGGTCCTGCCGCTTTTGTCAATTTGCCACCACTCCTCTGACATACATCACACTTTCTTACATAGACATGGGCATCTTTAAACAAAGTTGGCCAATAATATCCAGCTCTAAGTATCTTGTGAGCTGTGGTATCCCCAGAATAATTTCCTCCTACTAGTCCATCATGTAATTCTTTGACTATTTTGGAGGCATCCTCTCTTTCCAGACATCTGAGCAAAACTCCATCATAATATTTTCTGAAAAGAACTCCATCCATTATTTGATATGGGGTCGAATTCAACCGAAGTTACCTTCTCTGCTTGGAGCCCCAATGCTCCAGTAGATATCCTTGTTGAATATAGTATACCATATGTCTGTACCAAGACTCAGGACCAGTGAAGATAAGACATACATCAATCAAGTTCAGTCCAGCTTCATTCTCCCAATCAAGATCTTTCTTAGTTTGATTATCTGTTGTCAGGCTGCACAACCCTTGACCTTTGATGATGATAGCTGGTTTGAATTCTAGGCCATACTCCTGTAGGGAAATCACCCAACTCCGTCTTCACTCACCCAATTCTGTTTGCACAAAAAGAGACCTAACAATTGGGTGAGGAACTACAACTTTTGTTCCGTTCGTTAGAATAAAGGGTCGGAATTATTTTGTTGGCTTGAAGTTTGCATATGCTTGCTTATCCACTGCTGGGTAATTCAATTCAGCCCCTTGTAACCCAATACTCATGAATGATATTGGGTATTCGTCTCCCAATTCCCCTTTCTGCGTAAGCACTGATGCAAGAGAGTTGTATGAAGAAAAGGTATATAAAATAAAGTCCTTTTCAAAGTTTGGACTCTTCAAAGAAGGTGCCTGATCTATTGTTGTGTTGATATCTTTAAAGGAAACTTTATTAATGTCATTCCACTTGAACTGTACACTTTGCTTCACCATTTGCTGCAAACATTTCACAATTTGAGCAAAATCAGAGACAAACCTCTGAACAAATTTATTGCGCCCATAAATGATTGCATAGATTTTTTATCATGGGGCATGGGAATTTGAGTTACAACATCAACTCTCTCTTGATCTATTGAGATTCCCTTCTTTGAGATGATGTGACCCAACAATTTCCCTTCAAGAACTGCAAATATGCTTTTCTTTGGGTTTAGAGATATACCATATATTCTAGAGCGGTCAAAATTTTGTTTCAAGTGAAAAGCATGGTCTTATTTTTTCCTCGGAAAAAGCATGGTCTTCTATTCTCTTGGATAAAACCATTACATCATCCAAGTACACTACTACACAGTGGCCGCTTAAACCTATGAATGCAATGTCTATGGCCCTCTGAAATGTGGCTCTGACGTTCATGAGGACAAAAGGCATTCTTCTATAAGAGAATGTTCCCCACTTTGTACAAAATGTTGTCTTTAATTGGTCATGCTCGGGCACTGAGACTTTATTATACCCTGAAAATACATCTAGTAGGGAGAACATTTCTAAGCCCAAAACCATCTGTAAATCTGTTCCATTGGTGGAACCGAATAGTTATATTTATCTGATGCTCTATTTAATTTCCTCAATTCAACACACAACCTTATCTCTCCTGACTTTTTCCTCACTGGACTAGATTGGCCACCCATTATGAATGTCGAACCTTGAAAATGATCTTTGCATCCAGTAACTTCTTTACTTCGTTATAGATCAGAGGTTCTAACTTCGGGTGCATCTTTCGAAGTTGTTGCTAAAACGGTTTTGCTCTTATTTTGATGGGAATCACATGCTAGATGATGCGAGTGTCATAAGTATTTAGATATTCATACGTCCAGGCGAAGATGTCTTTGTGTTGCTGAAACAACTTGATGAACTTACATCTTTCCCCAAGCGAGCAACATTTTCCCAAATTGACTTATTTAGGTCCAGCTTATGATTCCAGATTTAGCAGCTCATGTTGCATTAATGAGTTGTTCATCTTCACATTGGCTAGTTTCTAGAATCTACTCTACAAATCAAACATCCCTTTGAGGGTTCTTACCATTTTAGGCATGAAATTTCCCTGAATTGCATCTTCAATTTGTAAACTTGACAAATGTTCTTCTTCATCTATTATGGACTCTTTAAAAGATTCTTCATTTGTCAAAAAATCGATGATCTGTTCATCTTCATTGAACACCTCAGATTTGTAACATTGTCAGGTACTGATGGCCTGAAAATCAATTCAATATAACACTTGTTATTAGTTGGCAATAATCTATATGCAAAAGTAGCAAATAAATCAACTGCGGCATTCTACAATCTAGGTACTGCATTTATATTGAAAGCATTGAAGTGCATAATCAAATTCCATACCCAACTGGTATCCCTTAAGATGTGGAGATAAATAATGAATGGTGTTTCTTACTTGTCTAACTACTATCTCATAATCCCCAAAAAAAATTTAAATTTCTAACCTTAAGTTCAATAGCTTTCTTCAGGCCCAAGACTAGAGCCTCGTATTCAGCAGTGTTATTTGTGCATTCGAACTCTAGTCTACAAAAGAGAAAGTGTTTATTCTTATATGGATCAATTAGGATGCATCCTGCCCCTGATCCCTCTTGGGTTTAAGAACCATCAAAATATAGAAACCAAAATCTATCATCTAACTCTAACTGGTTAGTATCATCTCCTATGTTAGCCACTAAGTTTTCTATATTACAATCAATATTATTAACCTGTGAGAATTGAATGAGATCAGATTGTGTGTCTGATTCACAACTAGCTTCTTCAGCCTAGTAGTTCCCTGGTTCAAGTTCCAAATAGTAATTTCCCAAGACTGAAGATGAGAAGTTCACAAGTTCATTTATACCTTCTAATTGAGTTACATTATACTTCATGTGTGGCTCTCTCAGTACTTTAATTTGGTTTTGAACATTGTTGAAGGGAAGCCACATGTGAGACTAGTCAGTTGCAAAGTAACCATTTAGTTTCGTTGACCAGTCCCTACTCAAAATTAATCCATATGCTTCTGGTATATCCATTACCATAATATCTATAAACTAACAAACTCTAGGATATGCAGACAAACGAATCAAAACATCTTTCATTTCCCCCATGACTTTAACAACAGGTCTATCTAGTTGAATTATCCGAGATGGGGATGGTATGGGTTGGCCATTAATCCTTTTACATACTGAAAGTGGCATGACATTTGATGAAGCCCCATAATCTACCAAACAGTTATGTACATTATAATTAAAAATCTCAAATGATAATAGAAAAGGTAAGGTCTGAGATTTAGACTTCCCCCCAATGCTTACTTCATTTACTTCATCATTAGATTCTATGGCTCCTAGGCTACTGCTAGGATGTGGATTAAAAGCTTCTGGAGGTTTCTTCCTTTGCTGAGGCAAATTACATAGTTCAAATAAAGAAATGGTTGCCTTCATTTTCTTAATGTCTTCTATGATATCATACCCCATGCCCTGTTCTTTAGTAGTCTTTGTTTTATTTGCCAAAGTTTCCACAGGTTTATTAATTGATGTCTTCATTGACTTGTTTTTTTAAGACAATAACAACTATATTAACAAGTGGTTTAACCACAAAAACATAGGTCCAGTAGTTACATAGTAGCCCTTATGGAAGCGACAAAGTAGTTCAGCTATGTAGACATAATAAAGGGACCCTTATGGAAGCGACAATGAAGTTCAGCTATGTAAGTTTTCTGTCCTCTTAAGATTACCGAAAGTAGAGAATTCATAAACAATAAACACAGGAAATCAGGCTAAACGTCGGGACAACAAATCTCTAAATTGAATGCAGGAACAACAACCGACTAATGAAAAAAAAAAAAAAATGAGATTAAAGATTCTAAATCATTTGATATTCTCGCCATGGCGAGAAGAGGAACCTGGGAATTTCACCATTTTCGGCCTTGCGACCTTCATCTCCATCTTCTTGAACTCGATTTCCAGATCCGCTATCATACCTGTCAAAAAGTTCTCTGTGCGGGCATTGAGCGTTCACAGTCTTTCTTCACATGACCCATGTCCTTGTAAACATTATCAAATCACCGAGCACCCTTAGAATCAATCCTTCCAATAACCTTGTTGATTCCTCTTATCTTCCTGTTCATCTCTTTGATATATGTCTCAATGAATTGAGTGGGCGGGGAGGAACCCGTGGATTCTGATGAGTCTTCCATACTAACGGACAGAACTTGAGCACAGTCCTTCTCAAAAGACAATGAACCAACAAAATCCTCGCAAAGCCAGACTATCCAGAGCTCAAATCCTTTTGCTGGAATAGTCTGCCCAATACCTCAAACAACGACCAATACCCATGAACTACCAAATACACAATCCATCAAAACCACCCTGGATTTCCATGATAGATTGTGAAATCATAACTGGGTTTGCATCAGGTGGACGGGACTGAAATTCATCAGCAAACTGAATGCAAGCATTTGGGCGTACAAGAATTAAAACTCCCAATCTTTTAACATGCACCGAGGAGGATGATGCATGTGACACACGATCCAGCCAGTTGAATGCCACGTGATGGGCATGCGACCCATAATCCATCAAATCAATTCCTACAGGAAGGATATTTAACAACATAAGCCCCCTGGTTTGGGCCAAGGTTCTATGGGGGATGGGAGAATAAGCTAACCCCATTATACTCTAACACGTTGAAACCAAGAGCTATGCCTCTATTAGCAACTCGATCTGCTTTCCCATTAAACTCCCTAAGAGTATGAAAAAATTCGACTTTGCAGAAGGAGGATACTAGAGCATGGATTTTCTTGATCATCTGTTGGAGATGCAAATGGAACGGAGGAGAGTTTTCAGTTAGGGATTAAATAACTATTCTCGAGTCCCCCAGCACTATAATATCCTTGATTCCTCGAGTTCTGGAAATTTGTAGACCTTGCC
This sequence comes from Pseudotsuga menziesii, assembly GCA_001517045.1. Taxonomy (NCBI): domain Eukaryota; kingdom Viridiplantae; phylum Streptophyta; class Pinopsida; order Pinales; family Pinaceae; genus Pseudotsuga; species Pseudotsuga menziesii. Next base: position 1,016,022 of record LPNX011019033.1, on the reverse strand, counting down.
AAAGTTTCTAAGCTTCTGCAATATTGTTGGTTTCCCTTCCCATCCCCCAGGAAAAACTAAGTTCCAAGTGTCCATCCGGGGAAATGAAGACCCCGCCCCCCTGCCGCCCTTGGATTTCCTTTAGAGGCCCAATCAGTGAAGAGAACCTCCTGACGGAGATGGCTCAACCATATTTCGAACTCAGGTCCTTTTGTCCTCCCCTAGTCGCTTTACTCTCTTAACTTTTATAATTGTCTTAGCTAAATCTGGAGAAAGACTGTGCAACCAGGCTTCTTCTGAAGGGGAGAGAGGGAACCCAGATGAATAAATCCATAGGTGAGAAATATAGTCCTCCAACAGACCTTCAACTTTTGCAGCAATCTGACTGGCCAGAGTAGCTTTCCTTATGAAGATACGGGAGTTCCTTTGGAGCCAAATATTCCAAAGAATGAACATTGGGGAGAGTCATCCAATAGGATTTGGTTAATGGGTTTTTTCAGATTGGAAAATGGAGAGAAGGGAGACCAGTTTATAAGGAGGGAATGGATGTTAACAAGGGACGTATTTTCCTTCTCCAGAAGAGATTCTTTCCGGAACTCTTTAGCAAAGGGACAATAGATCAGTAAGTGTTGGTTGTGGAGCCTAATCTTCCAAATCCATAGATATTATTCAATTGTGATTGTAACCCAGGAGTACTGTACACTCATTCCCCCTGCCTTGGGGTTTGGGGCAGTGCCTTGAAAAAGGGGGTTCGGGGACAGCGCCCCCAAGAAAATGGGGGTTTGAGGGCAGAGCCCCGGATTTNCCCATGGTATTGGGTTAACCCTAGAATTTTCCCATTGTATTTCCCCTATAAAAGAAAGCATTGTAAATCGACTGAGTATGGTATTGTATTGTACTGGAAGAGAAACTGTGAAAGCGTGAAGAGGAAGTACAGCGGTTTTGCTGCAGGGTGTATCCCTTCATCTTTCTGGACTGTAATAAAAGGACTAACAAATTTCTTTGTGGACGTAGCCCATCGTTTGGGTGAGCCACGTTATATCTGTGTCTCTCTGTAATGTTTTAATGTGTTTTGCATCTTGTTTATTAATTTAACTGTATATCTGTTATTGCTCTGTGGCCCTGTTTTCTAACAGTAAGTGCCCGACTGATTCCTCATTTTCCAGGCATAAAGGGCATCTCGTGGGGCCTTCCCAACCTTTTTTTTCCAGGTTATCTTCGGTCAGAATTTTCCCATGCGCCAGAGTCCAGATGAAGAAATCCACTTTAGGGAGACTCTTAACCACCCAGACACTTTTCCAGATGACTTAGTTATCTATGGGTTGAGAATTTGAAGGGAGCTTGTAGCTGCAAGAAGTGGTGTAAATCCTCGATTTCTTTCCCCGTCTTATAGCATCCTTTGCAGTCTTAGACACTAGTGCTTTGCCCTGGAGATTAGTGATCAACTATTTTTTTCCAATTTCAAGATGGGCTGGGCATTGGACCTTCCAAGCCAACTAGGAATTAGGGCAGTCCGAGTTCCAAACAGAGATGTCCCAGAGCGAGAGCATGTTGTGATTGCGCATAAACTCTAGCGTATGATCCATACCAGGCAGCTATTCCAGGGGTGGATCTCCCATAATCGAGTCTTCCCAAATATTAATGTGCTTCCCATTCTAAGGAATCCATGTGAGATTATAAGAGAATAAGCAAAGGGCCTTAGATAATATAGAAAATATAGTTGAACCTTTTCTTACTCGAGGAGGATTGTCAAGACATCTTAGGCGATTCCTTGTGAAATATTTTTTCCAAAGAGCGGCCTTGTACCAAGACACCTTATCTAAGACGATATTCCAAACAATTTTGGCACCCAGGGCCAAGTTTTGAAGGGCCAGGTTCCTGACTTGAAGACCTCCTTGCATCAGAGGCTTTGTCACTTTGTCCCAGCTTACCAACGGGAGCTTTTTTTCATTCTTCTTCCCTCCTTTCCAAAGGAACTTTTTGAGCATTTCCTCAATGAGGGCAATGATCCCTTTCGGGGGCAAGAGAATGGAGCACTGATAGATAACGATACTAGACATAACAACTTTAATAAGAACCACCTTTCTAGTTTGATTTAACCAATTCGATCCCCAGGTATTAATCCTATTTTTAATTTTGTCCACAATTGGCATCCAGTTGGAGGACTTTGGGGTAGTCTTGAATATGGGGACTCCAAGATACTTGAATGCATCCCATTGAGTCTTCCCTTCGATGCCCAAAATTCTGCTTATGTCCGCCATTTCTATGGGGTTACAGTTCCACCCTAAAATTTGACTTTTTCTGAGATTTATCTGACTCCCCGAGGCTTCTTGCTACAGGTCCAGCTCGGCTTTGAAGAGCCTTGTTGACTGCACAATGGATCCACCTAAGAGAATGGTGTCATTAGTGAATTGGGCATGATTAATATCCTTGACCCCTCTGGTTATGCAGAGACTGATAATATTACTTTTAACTTGGCTTTGATTTAGTTGAAAACTGAGCACAGATGCTTGAATGGCATAAAGAAGAGGAGAGAGAGGGAAACCTTGTTGAAGTCCATGAGAAGCCTAGAAGAAACCAACCACCCGTCCATTGACCAGGGGGGAAATCCAAGGACCAGTGATGTAGGATTGGATCCAACTAATGAATCCCGGATCAAAACCGAACCTGTGCATGAATTGAAAGAGAAACTCATATCTAACTCTGTCAAAAGCATTAGCTAAATCCAATTTAATGATCATACTTTTTTCTCGGTGGTGAAGACTAGAGTGAATATCTTCTTATACAAGAAAGATGTTGTGAGCGATGTGCCTTCCCTTAATGAAGCCTCCTTGGTTCTCATGGATTATTGATGGGAGAACCTCCTTGATCCCATTGGAAATCACTTTGGAAATGATTTTGTACCCAATGTTGCAAAGCGAAATAGGTCTAAATTTGTCGAAGGAGGTGGCCCCTTTTTATTTAGGAATCAAAGCAAGGAAGGTTGATTCTGTACCCCCACCAATTTTGTTGCAGCCTTGGGATTTAATGACCATTTTTTGAAGGTCATGCTTGATGATTTTCCATCAAGTCTTTACAAATATGGCAGTGAACCCATCAAGGACAAGAGCTTTATCAGGCTCCATCCCAGCAATGGCCCTTTTTATTTCTTTTTTTGATATAGGGGCCATGAGGCTCCTGTTGATGGATTGGGAGATAAACTTTGGGACTGAGTTAAGGATAGGCAACATGGGTAGGCCCTGCGGGATTTCTTCAGTATAAACTTTTTGAAAGTGATCGTGCGCCACCTTCTTGATTTCCTCAAAGTCATGAATCAAATTCCCTTGGCTCTGAATCTCCTTTACCGCTTTGTAATTATTATGGGATTCCGATTGTTTATGGAATACATTCATGTTTTTGTCCCCAGCTTTTAACCATAAGCATCTTGCCTTCTGCCTCCAGTATTCTTCCTCGATCCTACATGCCACATGAAAGTTTCGTTGCAGCGTGGTTTCCTTTTCCAGTTTTGCAATATCCACGGGGTGCTCCTCCTACCATCTGTGATGAATTTCCAGAGTTTGTTGAGCTTCTAGCCTCTGCGTCGCTGGGGATTTCAAGGATTTAGCCCATGCATTGAGAGCTCACTTAATTCTCTTGAGTTTTTAGTCCTAAACATAGAACGGGGAGCCTAAGACATGAGTTTCCCAAACATCCTGAACGAGCTCATGAAAATCGTCCTGGTTGATCCAATTTAGGCTGAAGTGAAAAGGGATGGGACCAAGATTTTTCTCCTCAGCTAGATCCAACAATATCGACTTGTGATCCGACATGCTGAGGGAGAGGATGGTGGAATCTTCTCTAAAGCCAAGAATCATAAGAGATTGGTGCACCAGGAACCTGTCTAATCTTGCCGCAATATGACCTAGACCTGTTCTTTTGTTGGTCAAAGTGTAAAGGCCACGGGACGGCTTAATATCTTCGAGATCCTAGTCCCTCATAATGTCTTCAAATTTTTCACACAAGGGGTCCCCGAAGCGCTGAGAGTGATATTCAGATCTCCGGCAAGGATGAGATTCTCAAGATGATGTACATCAAGTGTATCTTGAATACGTTTCCAGTATTCTTTTTTTTTATAGCAGAACAGGGACATAGATATTAAATATGCTAACCTGAGTTCCAATTTCTTTGTGTTGAAGCTTGGAGAAGATCCAGTGGGTGTGACTAAAGGATTGAACAAGCTCAAAAGCATCTCTCTTCTAGAGCGTCCCAAGTCCTCCAGATACTCCTCTTGCACTTCTAGCGATTTTTTCTCTGTTTTTCCAAAAGGTTTGACTAGTTTGGAGGAAGTCTTCTTCCTCCATTTTCATCTCCTAGATCCAAATAATGTCAAGATTGGAAATTCTATTTAAGTCTCTCATTGCTTCAGTTTTTTCCAACTCCCAAGACCTTTGCAGTTCTAGGAGATGATTTTCATTACTTACCTTTGGAGGGGTTGGTGGCCTCCTTAGAGGCTTGACCTTTCTGCCTGGTGGACCTGGAGTTCGTCATTGCTTCTATGGTGGCTTGTGCTCTGAGAAGCTTATCTTTGTAGGTGGATTCTTCTCGACGCTCCTTATCAGTTTTCCTCCCTCGTTTAGCTTTTTTCTGAGAGAACTAAGAATGTCCAATTTCTCCTTCTTGAGTCTCTGAGGCTTCCTCTTCAGAAGAGTGAGTCGATTGATCAGGTAGGGGGGGATTTTATTTTTGAAACCCCTTGGTAGGTCTTTCCTCTTCTGCCCCAAGATTCGATGGAGTATCCATGAGGTTTGGTTCCTTCTCCACATCTGGTTTATTCCCCACCCCTTTGATCTCCAATTCTGCAAATTTGTTGCTTTCCTTTGATTGAGGATTCTGCGTTGTATCTTCCTTTCTATTATTCTGAGCTCCTTGATTTATCCCATATTTTTTTGTAACTGCTTATTTCCATTCTTAGCTCATCTAGCTTGGGTACAACCCTCTTCTGCTTCTTTATCTGGTTGATCTATTGGAATCTTTGGGAAGATCTTTTGAAGTGTCCATAGTCATGACAATGCCAACATTTGAAGGGCGGCTACTTGTAGTCCAGTTTATGGTAGTGATGCCATTCTCCCACCATTAACTTGATCGCCTTTGGAAGTCCAGCTTCCAGATAGGCTTCCACACATATTCTGGCACACGAGTGGTTCACTTTGGGATTTGCTCTATCGATATAGTTCCCTAACTTTTCCCCAATGGTTTGCAGGGAAGAGTGGTCCAACAATGGATTGGAAGATTTGGGAGACGAAACCATATGGGGACAGCTTTGGGGAGGTCCACCGCTGGATCAAAATCTAGAGTCCAACGATTCAGGTAGAGTCCTTGGGGACCCATGAAATACGACCCATTAAGGAAAATAAGATCTTGATATGCTTTGGTAATAAATTCGAAGAGAAAGAACTCTCTTCCAACTGCGTAACAGGTGACACTATTGGAGATTAGAGGTCTCCAGTTTTTCTGGATCGAATTATCAGTACTTTTAGGGGACGACCAGAGTCTTGTGAACTGACCAAATAGGGCCCGATCTGCAAGGGAAGCTGCAATATGCATGGGATGCTCCAGCGACAGCTCAATAATTGGAACCTCATCAAGTTTCTTCACAAACTTTGGGACAGGAGCGGAATCAGGATTCAAAGTCTTCCCTAAGATTAATTTATTGAATGCAGCAGAATCTTCGTAGGAGATTAGGGGAGGAGCCCCATCTCCAGCCATGGGCATGACGTCGATCCGGGCCCCAGCATAGGAAATGACGAGAGCAAGCCTGATAGCCCTATCACGGACTAGCCCAGGCAGAGATCCAGGCCACGACCCAGATCCACACGCGCAACGGCAGAGTAGAGCAGCAACAAACCCTATCACAAGTGACAGTGCATAGAAGCAACAACGAATTATTCATCCACCGAATGTAAAAAATGTCTTCATTGACTTGTTACCTATTGGGATTGTACCTTTTATATTTGTTAGATTAGGATTAGGTGTTGCTTGAGTAGTATTGAGAATTTTCTTCATGTTTTCTTTAAACTTCTTTATTTTAGGGAGTAACAGACTTTCATCCACTATTGGGCCTTTTATTTCTCGTCGTGACATTAACTGATAACACTTGACTTTCCTCGGTAGGTTCATCCTCACTAAGCCCAAAAGTAGGTGCCCAATCCCATAATACCATCGTGGTTTCCTTGTTTGTTTGTTCTGGCTCATTATTTTGGGCTTGCTCTCCTTCAAGATCTGCTAGGTGGGTATCTAACAATTTATTCATAACAAGAGTCATTGAATTAATCCATTGCGGACAACTTTTTTCAGAATGAGGTTCTTGGTGAAAGGAACAGAAATTATCCATGCCTTCCTCGTTAAAATTTAAAACAATAGAGTTATGCACAGGTGGTTGGAATTGTCCAGTCTCTTCCTTTTTTTTTGTAATAAGGGTTGAATGGCTTTCTATAAGAACTAGTTCCCTTATCCTTTTCCATGTATACTATTTTGTTTGACAACTTCTGCACCATTTTCACCACATTCTCTAGCTCATTAGAATGTTCTTCTCTGGGCTTAGTCAACAACAAAGGCCTTTTGCTTGTGGTATGTTTCAATTCAGCTTTTGGAGTATGCTTTGCTATACTATCCAAATATGCCTCTACTTTCTTGGCCTCTTCATAGTTTTCTACCAATGTAACTTTACTAGACCTTTTCACAAACATTGTTATTGGTGGATCGAGTGTTGTAGTATAATATTCTATTAGAGACTCTTCTATAGGTTTTGTTGTAGTACTAAAGTTATTCAGTAAAGTAGTGAATCTCTGATTAAAGTCTTGGACCTTTTCTTTCTTTTCCATTCTCATAGACATTAATTATTTAATGAGAGATGCTACAGTTTTCTGGTTCCCAAATTTACCTAAGAATGCCTTTTGAAAACCATCCCAATCTACTATCGAATTAGCTTGCAAACTAAAAGACCACACATCTTCATGGTCAACATTTAAGAGATTCAAAGCCATATAAAATTTTTGCAAGTGATCTTCAGCAGAGACACCCTTTCCAGGATCAAATTTTGGTAAAACCTTTTTTGGGTGTTTGGGTAAGTCATGCAATGGAGCAGCCACGTTGAGTGGTGTTCTTTCTCTCCACGTAGCTTGATTAACAACATCCATGATTTGAGGTGGAGACTGACTGAATACTGTAACTGCAGGGGATTTTGGATCTAATTGTTCCAGAGGCTGAACAATTTCTTGGATGGATAGATCTACCAACTCTCCAAAATTTTCAACAAGAATTGAATCCTTAGCGTAAGAGGCTACTTTCTTGGAAGCTTACCTTCTAGGTAATGCATGAATAACTTTTAAGCCCCCAAGTTTCTTGACATAGGATGTTGTATTTCTCCTAAATAGATCTACTTCTTCAAATTGGACACTATACAAACGTTATGATTCTTCTTCCCAAGAACCTATCTGTTCTTGTTCTTGTTCTTGTAATTCAGGAAAATATCTCTAGGAAAAATATCTTCTGATGTTGTTCCAATGTAATGTTCTCTGAAAAATGAATTTCCTCTACCAGGCATGCACAGGCTGGTGCCCTCCTTCTAGCGCCAATTCTGTTGATACCTTGAACAATCCCAGACACCGACTGAACAATCCCACTTAGATCAAACACCATTTGGTATGGGGAATCTGTTTGGTTCACGGTTCCGGCTACCGTAGATTAAGTTCTTTAATCTTTTACTGGTTACGGCCCAATCCACCATTTATAATATTTTTGTTTAAATAATGTTATGCAGGCGCCTAAGCTAAATGCAGGTCTAATCTATATCTAAAACTAAACTATTCTATCTCGGTAAAGGAGCAAATTTAGAGTTCAGAGTAATATATTGTAAATGCTCATAAAGTTCTAACAGATAGTCATACCAACACAATAATCACATTCACAACAGAAAGAATACCAGAGATGGATCTAATATGATTAAACCATTAATTACCTTGTCATACACAGACATTTATACATATATTTATACAAACATTAGACATTCATGACCAAGGAAGTAGTTCCAAGAGGTTAGAACAATCTCACTGTATGATGTGCAGAAGTAAGAAGAAGTAGTTCTACATTATGCATCCCACACTCTTCGAGTAAATCTCTACTCAGGCCCTTTGTTCCAGCAAAATGATCCTTCTTATTAACAAATAGGTAGCTCTTTTACAACAATAGTCCATAATTCTTTCACTAGGTAAAAGTCCCTTCTCTGGTGCTCTGCACCCCTATTTATAGCATCTCTACCAGTTACCCAGGAGATTCCCAATATTCTTATTCGTTGAGCCTGTCGGTTGGCTCAAGCACCAATCACGTTGCTGCAACTCCACGTGTACTGTCTCCTGGTGATTAATCCTCTGCCTCTGCGTCCTTTTAATGCTTCCCGCTTTCGAACTTGGTGAGCAATAATACCTGCGATGCAGAAAGAAAACATAACAAGAGATATATCTGATTTGTAAACAACAATAATCCACAATGTTTCAATTTAATGATATGCATCGATTATTAAATAGAAAACATATAATGACCAGTGCCTTGTTACGCAACAGTTTTATCTAATTTAAGCTTCGGGAGGAAAATTCTCAGTTTTCGCAATGGTTCACAGTCAAACAAACAAAGCACAGATTATATGGCTTAGATCAACTCGGGATGGATCGGGTTTGAATTGATCCGTTAGATCATGCAGCCCTGACAGCTCCTTTTCACTTCCGCCCTTCCGGAAAGCGGAAATCGGGTTCGCCAAACTTATCAAGTTAAAAATCTACTTTTTTGCCTCTACATTTCCGCTTTCGCCCTTCCGAAAAGCGGAAATCGAAACGCGGATCTCCAATATTTTCATATGTTAAAATTCTACCTTTCCGCCTTTGCCTTTTTGAAGGCGAAAATCGAAAAGCAGGAAACCAATCTTTTCTGGAATTAAACTTTGGCTTTTCTGCTTCCGCACTTTCAGAAAGCGGAAACCGGAAGTCGGTTTTTTCAATTTGCATGAAGTTTACACTTTAACTTTCTGCCTTCGCCTTTCCACTTCCGCCCTTCAGGAAAGTAGAAAACAGAAAGTGGGCTTGCCAATGTGTTCAAAATTTAAACTCAATCCTTATGCTTCCGTGTTTCCGCTTCTGCATTTTCGATCTTTCTGAGTCGTTGATCTACACAGAACCGGAAATCGAGATTCCAACCTTTACTTGATCAAAACTTGCATCTTCTGCTTTCCACATTTCCGCCTCCGCCCTTCCGCTTTCGCCTTCTAGAAAACGAAAAATCAATCTTTTACAAAGTTCAAACTTTAACTTTCTGCCTCCACCTTTTGAGGAATGCGGAAATCGAAAGTAGGACTATCCAATTTTTCACGAAGTTCAAACTTTAACTTTCTGCTTTTGCCTTTTGCGGAAAGCGGAAATCGGAAGTCGGATTGTCCAATTTTTTACGAAGTTCAAACTTTAACTTTTCACCTCTGCCTTTTCTTTTCCACCTTTCTGAACCGTTGATTTGCATGTAACCCTTATGGACCGTTGGATCTATGCGAAAGTTGAAAATCGGGTTTGTAACCTTTTCATAATCGAAACTTAGCTTCTCCGACTCCACACTTCCGCTCCCGCCATTTCTTGGTCGTTTATTTGCACAGAAACCTTCTGGACCATCGGATCTTACAACTGTGGAAGGCGGAACTCAGAACTTCAACTTTTTTATAAACGAAAAATGCCTTTTCCGATTCCTATTTTCCGATCCCGGCTTTCCCGAGCCGTTGATTTGCGCGGAATCCCTTTGGGACATTGATCTCAAAATGCGGAAAGCGGAAATCAAAACTTTAACCTTTTCACGACCAAAATTTTAATTTTTTCGCTCCCGCTTTTCTGCTTCCGCATTTCTTAACTGTTGATCTTATTCGGATTAAACCCTAGTTGTTGATCTTAAATCAAAAGCGGAACTTTCAAATAAGGCTTATTTCCAATGTAGTGCTTAAGGATTTCTTACCAAAAAGACAACTCAGGCTTAGAAACATCTTTCTGCTCAAGCTTCTTGGAAAGGCTAGGTATGTAGGGAGGCTTATCTGAGTTGGGAAACAAGGGCAAGAGTGCTTTCAAAAATAAAAATGTAAGGAGGGGCCCCAAAATGCAAAAAAAAATGGGGAAGCAGTTGCAAGAGCAACACATGGCTAACAAGAAACGACATGACATTCCAAAGAAAAGAGACTATTCCACTACAAGCTAGTCATCGAACTAGTGATGCTTACGGAGGAATTCCGAAATCTATCAAAGTAAATAATACCAAAATTTTGTGTGTGTGCGTGTGTATTTTGATGGAGCAAGCTAAGGGACACCGATTTATATGTACATATACATATATATGCATATGTATGTGTGTATGTATATGTATTTTGATGGAGCAAGCCAAGAGACACCAGGTGCTTGTGGAGTAGGAGATATTCTATTTCTATAAGAAAAAACTTTCTATATATTTTAAATCAACTATTGGTGATGGTAAAAACCATAGAGTAAAATTGTTTGCATTATGGTTATTGTTAAAAATTCTTCAATGCTTGAGAGCTTATAAGCTCATTATTAAGTGGGTAGGAGAGGACTATAAGTTGGAAACTTTATTATTTTTTTTTATCTCGACCACAAACTTATTTAAAGAGCAAGTCTGATGATAAAATGGGTGAAAAAAGAACATGTTCTGAGAAACTTCAATATACAACCTATGCTAAATGGGATTTTGGATTTGTCTTGTACCTTTGATGAAATTCCTCTTCACCATGTCTATAAGTAAAGGAACCAAAATGTTAATGGATTGTTTTAAATGGGATTTTGGATTTGTCTTATACCTTTGATGAGATTCCTCTTCACCATGTCTATAAGTAAAGGAACCAAAATGTTAATGGATTGTTTAAAAATGATATTATGTTATCTCGTGGGGGTTGGATTTTATAAGAACATGCATAAAATCAATTCTATGATTGGAGTTATAAAGACGACCTTTTGGACTTTTTATACTTATACTTAGACTATACTTGGAAGACTTTTAAAGAATAATATTTTTCACAAACCTTTGATTGTGATACTTATACTTTGCAGAAGAAAATTTTTCATAAACCTTTGACTTTGATATTGGATTACATGGAACATATATTTGATAAAGAACCTTCTCTGGTTTAGAAGTATAAATGATGTAAATTTTGTCTTGTTGTTGTTCTTTACATGGTACTCACGTGACACTCTCATATAAAGATAAAACTACTCCAAAGTCCTAAAAGGCTAATTAAGTGCTACTCCAAAGTCTTAAAATGGCTAAATGAGTGCTACACAACATCTAAATGCAATTTAGCTAAAATATGTGAGGGAGGTCCCTCCCATAACATGTTATGTCTTTGTACTAAGCACGTGTAGAAAGGAGGAAGAAATGCATCTTGTAATGAAGAATATAGTTGCTTCAATGTTGATTTTAAGACTTAAAAGTCTCTTTTATTGTTTAAGGGTGAGTAATGTTAAGGGTGAAAGGAAGATTGTATTAACTCATTGGGAAGGTAGCTTTAGAAGTTTAGATTTTTTTTTGTGTGGAAGAAATTACACACTTTTTTTAAGTGTTAGATGACACATTTCTATGTATATATTGTTTCTTTTTGAAATACAAATATAAAATTATGTCAATATATAATTCACATGGGATGTTAGTAAAATTACTAGGGAATATGGAGTAGTGTATATCTTGTTGTTTTCTAGAGTTGAAATTGGGTTTGAATCTTATCGATGTGATAGTTAGTAGATGAATTCCACAATCAAGCACGTCTGGTTAGAATATGCTGTTGGTTGCCGCATGTATCCATCTCCATACCTCTAAACACCACTTATTGTTGGCAAGCTTGCCAACATCCATTTTGCTCATGGTCTTTTACAAGAGAAACACAACGTTTGTTTCCCAATGCTGACATGTTCCACTCTTCTTATGTAGACAACTATTGTATCCTTACAATTAATTTAACTTGTTCATCCCACTTCTCTTTCCACTGATGACATTCACATTTATATCTTTTGTGAGCGATCAAAGTTTGAGGCTATCAAAGCTAGTTGAGAGCGAGAACTTCCCTTACAACTTCCCCAAGATATCACAAACTCCTCATTGAATGTGTACATCCTTTGATTCACTTTGACATCTTATTCCCTATTTAAGGGGGACAATAGTAACATTATATGAAAAATAAGTTATAAGTGAGTAGGGAGAGGGTACTTACCAACCAATATGCATTAACAAAGTGCTAATAAAGTTTACATTGTGGGTGGGTTGACCATTGGATAGGTTAAGTAATGAAATCCCAAATATCAGTGATAATTAGGGCTTTATATTGACTACAAAACTTGCTTTGCTTGGAAGGAAACCTTAATTATTTGGAACCTTGCCTTAATTCATCTAAATCCTGTACAAAACCCCATAGATTCTAACAAAAGTATTGGGTTGTGAGTGCACTAAGAGTTGAATGGACTTCAACATGGAGTTCATTAAGTCCTGTCTATGGGATTTGAATGTTGAGCTTCTTCAAGGAGAGAGGAGATGCATGGCTACGATTCCCCACAACTACTTGTACACAATTTGACAAACCCCCAACCTCCTGAAGTCCAACAACCATAACATTTTAAATGCTTGCAATTTTCTCTCTTGTAACACTTTTACTATGTCTTAATATCCACCATTTGCAAGTGCTGAAAATGAGATTGAATTATATGAGATTGAAAAAATAGAACACTTAAAAGACAAGGGTGGACATGGGGATGAAAAATTAAATTTTGACATTTATGAAGTGAACCCAAATACTTCATCAAACACGAGCTAATACTGTGTTCCTTTACAAATTTGAGCCAAAATCGCACTATGAGGATAGGTCGATTGATGTTTTTTTGAAGACAAGTAGTTTTTTTGATGACACGTTTGAGAGATGACATTTTTTAAGGCATATCATATCCCTAATTACATGCATTTGACACAAGTAAGCTTATGTGGTTTGTTAGATAGTTTCAAGCTCTTCATTTAAAAGTTATTTTTTTCATACTTTAGTTGTCGAGCATCCATCCCTATTAAAGGATTAAACATCTATGGGTTATACATACATACATACATACATACATACATACATATATATATATATATTGACCGAGAGGAATCTCCAAGGCCACTCAATAAGCACTAAATAAGCATTGTTAACTGCACAACTATATAACAAACCTTGCGGGTCGGGGCCAACCTTATTATTGGACATGGTTTCCACCAAGAGTATGGTCACCATCACAATCGTATAAGGCCTTTAAAGATGAGGGTATGCTTTTCCTCCACTTTCCACAGAGATTCGAACCTGAACTTCCGTGAAAACAACCATCAAACCTCACCACTAAATCCTACCCTAATGATCATAATAATTTACAAAAATACATAAATTAAAAAAAAAAAAAACCACCATATCACTTAAAATTCTAATTTTTAACATACAAATACACATTTTCATTTCTCAACTAATCATAATAATTTACAAAAGTTCATAAATTTAAAAAAACTACCATATCAGTCATATTCCAATTTTAACATACAAATGCACATTTTCAGCTCTCACCCTTTCTAAATACGAGACTGTGAGAATGTGTGACAAATACATACCCTCATCCTTGGGAGTGTGAACACCCTCACCTTGGATAGGCGTAGGGCTGGGATGTGCATTTGTGGGCCATTACAATATCCCGGATTGTCAAACCCTATTGACTTTAACCTCTTCATTACTTGGGCTTTACTTGGGCTTCCTTTGACAGCAACCCACAAACGTTACAGTGGAATCCTCTAATAAAAGGAGACTATCCCAAAATACCCCATTGTTCTTTACCACCACTTCGAACAGAAGCTCGCACATTGAAGCCACGGTGGTTTAACATCTCGTATGCCATATTGGGAAGGTGCTGCGGGATTCTGTTCATTCAGTGTAAACAATAACCCACAATGAGTTATGGTTCGGAAGAGCGGTTTTTTCAAGAACGAATGATGAAAATTGGGAATGAAGTGAACGAAGCGGTTCAACAGCATCTTTCAGGAGTGCAGGACCACGTCAACTTCACTCTTCAGGTGGGTTCTCTCTCCATTCAATGCTTATTCTTCCCAGCTCTACTTTTGTATAATCAATCTCTCTGCTGGTTATGTTATCATGTTTTATTTATTTCACATGCCTATTGCAGAAAGCTTACTTTAAATGCGCCTACGATTGCTTCGATAGGAATAGAAGCCAAAATGGGATAAGCAACTGTGTAGAGAGGTGTAGCGGACCCGTTGTTCGAGCCAATAATGTCGTTGAGAATGAGATGGCAAGGTTTCAGGTAAATAGGTCATTTGAAATTTTTTATAAGATAAAAGTCTGATTTGAAATTTTTTATAAGATAAAAGTCTTTTTTTCCTTGGGACGACCTTTTGTTGCTTTTATAAAAAGTTATCTTTTTCTTTCTTTCTTAGAATGGATTTTTTTTACAGTAGTTCTTATTTTTTTTTTCCCAAGGAAAAAACTTATTTTTTTATTCAAGTAGAATATAAGTATAATCTGAAGGTGCCCAAAGCACATACCAGAAAAAAAGGGTAACCGATTACCCAGTCAATCTTTTATAAAACTTACAAAATAATCTTACAGTAACTCCCCTTTAGCTGAGGTTGGGTTGTATTTTCCACCAGGCCAATACTAGTCTATTAGTTTACACTGCCTAGGGTTGGGGCTTGGAGACATATTTAACTTCTGGACATGTCACTCCGAGGACTACTGGACAGATGCCATAAGCTTCAAATTGCAAGGCACTTTGTAAACAAAACGGGCTTCAATTACCTCTATTGGCCATCAACATCGTCGAGACTTCAACATCCTCTATAGGTCATCAAAACTCTTTGTTGGGACTTCTACCCCGTCCTCGATGTGATAGTTAGCTTTGTCAATGGTTAGGGTTGCCATGACTTACATTGGGTTTCAGATGTAGTATTTAAGTCCATGGGCCAACATGCTTGGTGGAACTTCCACCCAGTCTCAGATATGATAGTTAACTCTGTTGGTGGTATTAACACAACAACAAATTTGGGAGGCTTTGAATCTGGGTTTGAGCGCTAAAAGTGCTTTGATTTCACTATTTGTCTACAACTTGCTTGAATTCATAAGTATTAGGCTTGCAGGTATGGGAGTCACTTTTTAAAAATTCGGATTGCTTAGTCTGAGGGAGTTGAAGTATATTAATGGGAAAGAAAATATGAAGATGATGCTTAAATTTTTTGATTAAAATTTTAAATACACAAACTGATGATCACTTTTGATGATGTTTTGTTTTTTCGAAAAGTGTTTTGAGAAACATGCCTTTGTGAATGCACTGCAAAGAGCCTAGGCCCTAAATCCCAAACATTCTTTGGCTTAAGTGTTAGGAACAAGAGGTATTTATTTTGCCAAAACTTGTTTGAAAATCTTGCCATGTGAGCGGGGCAAACCACAACTACAATGGAATCCTAGTGAATGGTTGAACTCTCTATTTATAGAGAACCAATGTCCAATTGGCTAGAATCCTCTAGTTTTGGTGTAAATAGCCTAATACTCGTTCCTAGGTTATCCCCTAACCTTTACTTTTTTGTTTCTTTTTTTTGTGTGGGGGGGGGGTGTTGGTGGGGTGAAGAAGGACAAGGATGGGATGGTGTAATTGTGGAAATCACACGGCAATAGTTAAAAGAATTGCATTGAATATAAAAAAAATGCAAGAAGCAACTTGCATGCGAACATGTAGCTTTAAGTCCTTTGTAGCTCTCATGGAGTTATGCTAAGTTACACGGTTCAGGTTTGGGTTCGGGTTCGGCAAGGATTAGGTTCGGTTTAGGCTTGAATTTTCCAATGAGGTTCGGATGAGGTTCGGCAATAGGTTCGACTATATATACATAAACTTTATTCATATACTCCCCCTTAACTAATTTTCTACACCCCATCGCCCATAGGATTCAAAGCACTTAGGTCACTGTTCATAATTTCGTCATATATGCTTGTTGTTTATGACATTTCTGCTTACAGATTTGTACTTCTAAGAGTAGGTTTTTGTGGTTTAACAATGGATTTACATGCTTCCCACAGCAGTAGTTTGTTCTTAGGGGTAAATCTATGTTCTTACTTGTTGTTTGGTTTGTTCTTATGTAGACTACAGGTATGATATTTCAAATTACAGAGAGCATTTAATTTATAGACAACATAAATAAATAGAGAGCATTTAATCTATAGACATCATAAATAAATCAAGAGCATTTAATTTATAGACAACATAAATAAATAGAGAGCATTTAATTCATAGACAACATAAATAAATAGAGAGCATTTAATTTAAAGACAACGTTTAATTTATTGGTATTGTGTGTGTTTCTTTTTGAATTTTTTTTCAGTAAAAAAATTGAACCTCAATTTTTTCTTTCCTTTAGGTTCGCCTTCAGGTTCGGCTTCGGCTTTAGGTTCGGCTTTAGGTTCGGGTTCGGCTTTAGGTTCGACATTAGGTTTGCCTTCAAGTTCGAGTTTGATGAGGTTCGGGTTCGGCTTCAGGTTCGACATTAAGTTCGGCAAACTTGAATGAATTTCAAATTTTTTTTGAGGTTCGCTGAACCTCGAACCTCAAGGATTAGGTTCGGCGAACCCTGTGACTTAGGAGTTATGGCCTTAATTTAAGCATTATACTTGCTATGGTGGACAAATAATAGGATTCGCTGCAAAACGATGTATTTGGAGTCAATTACATCTTTTGCTTCCTCGGCCTTTGAGCAGTCATATACTTTTTTTACAATTTTTATTGAATTAAGACTTTTTAGCCTAGTTAGGGTTGTGTTTTTGGTTTTGAGGATGAGGGTTTGTAAGGCATAAAGCAATCATATTTAAAGTTATAGAGCGATCTGGTCTCACCTCTAGTAAGCAAGGTTTACAACTGTCAAATTTAGGTTTATGGGGGGGTTGGATCCCAGCTCTTGTACGCAAGGTTTATAGTTGTCAAGTTTAGGTTTATGGAGTGGTCTAGTGTCACTTTTAGTAATCAAGGTTTCTAACATTCAAATTTAGGTTTATGAGGGCTTATCTCCTAGCGAGGTTTAGAGCGGTCAAATTTAGATTTATGGAGGAGTCTGGACTTTTGTGTCACCTCTAGTTATCAAGGTTTACATCAATCAAATTTAGGTTTATGGAGGGCTCAATGCCTAGCTCTCCTAAGCAAGGTTTATAGTGGTAAAATTTAGGTTTATTTGTAGGGGAGTTTAGCTCCGATAATAAAAAATCAAATTTAGGTGAATGGGGTGGTCAATAGTCACCTCCGATAATCAAGATATTTGGAGGGTTTCATTTCCACTTCTTGTGACCAAGGTTAATCACAATCAAATTTAGGTTTAGGGAGTGGTTGTCTCCCACCTCCTATAAGCAAGGTCCATAATAGTCAAATTTAAATTTATGGAGGAGGTAGCTCCCATTTCTTGTAAGCAAGGTTTATAATAATCAAAAGTAGGTTTATGGGGTGGTTATTTCCCACCTCTTGTAAGCTAGGTTTAATCATAGTAGTCAAATTTAGGTTTACTGGGTGATTATATATAGTGTTACATAGGGATGTGCTTCCTAAGGTCAGGGGCATGCTCCCCCACACATCCCCCTTTTTGCAAAACTTCACAAAATGCACAATGAAATGTCTCTCACTATGATAAGGGTGTGTTTTGCAAAATGGTGGGCTTATGGGCACCCCCTCCCCAAAAGTGGGCTCTTTTGACACACCCTCTTGAAAAGGGGGCGTTTGGATGTCTCCATTGTTTTTTTAAAGAAAAAACCTAGAAAAGTAAAAAATAAAACACAAAAGCTTAATTCGCCTAACCTAACCTATTGCCTTTATATATACTTTTCCATTTGCATTGACATTTACATTTACCATTTGGAATTTCTCTTTGAGTTGTTGATTTCTCTTTATGAAGAGTTTCAAGCCGCCAAGGAAGAGGAAGAAGGTGTTGTTTGTGGTTGGGCCAAGGAGGAGGAGGCACTAGAAGCCATAGCCAAGATGCCATGATTAAGCTAGGAACCACAACCAAGCCACCAAAGAGATTCATTATTCTGATTTTGGGTTTTCCTGCAACAACCTGGGTTCAACTGTTAACAGCTTAAGTTTAAGTGATTTGACAGCCAATTGTTCAATGTTTAAGTGTTTAACAACCAAGGTGAAGCCTACTTTTTGATTTTTAACAACCAAGAAGATAATTACAACCATTTAGAGACGGAGTCCCCTATGCTAGGGACCTTGACACCCCCCATCCATCATGATGTTCACCTCCCTAAAATTTGGGGGGTGTCTCCACATGTTCCCCAAGTGCGTTTCCTTGCTCCTGCATCCACATGTTCATGAAACTTGTTGAAACATTGAGAATATCCCACTATTTGCAACCAAGAAGATAATTACAACCATTTAGAGACGGGGTCCCCTATGCTTGGGACCTTGACACCCCCCATCCCTCATGATGTTCATGTTCCTTAAAATTTGGGGGGTGTCTCCACATGTTCCCCAAGTGCGTCTCCTTTCTCTTGCATCCACATGTTCATGAAACTTGTTGAAACATTGAGAATATCCCACTGTTTGCAAGCAAGGTATATAACAGTCAAATGTTTATGCGATGGTTAGCTCCAACTTGCTACCTCTTGTAAGCAAGCTTTATAATATTTAAATCTAGGTTTATTGCACTAGGAGTAGCGAGGTGCTCTACATACCAGTATGGGGGAGATGCGTTCCTAACATAATATAAAAATAAAAAAATATAAAAAAAATCATGTTGGCCAAAACTAAACACTAAAATGTCATGTCCTAAACTAAAAGTCATGTCTTTTTTTATATATGTATTTTATATAATCTGGACACCCAATCAAAAAATATACAATAAACAAAATAATTTTAATCTGTGGAGAGTCTTTGCGCCGCAAACAAGGGATCAAAATTCTTGAGGTGTAATTTTTTTTTAAACATGTAAAAAATGTAAGATAAAAAAAATTACACCTCAAGAAATTGGATTCCTCTTGGTGCTTGGTAGATTCGGGTTTAAGATGGATCTATGTTGGTGGAGAGATCAACTACCACCTCTTGCAAGCAAGTTTTATAACAATCAATTTAGGCTTATAGGGGGTTCAACTTCTACCTTTAGTAAGAAAGGTTTGTAATAATGAAACTTAGGTTTATGGAGAGGTTAGCACTCATGTCTTGTAAGAAATTTAGGTTTATGGAGTGGCAAGCTCCCTCTCTCTTGTAAGCAAGGCCATTAATAGTCAAATTTAGGTAAATGGGATGGGATCAACTCTTACCTCTTGAAATCAAGGTTCAAAATAATCAAATCTAGTTTTTGGACGGGTCAGCTCCCACCTCTTGTAAGCACTATTCATCGTATGTACTATACCCTTCACATTTTATGGGTTTGTGCAGGGATAGCCATAGTAAATTAAGGCTAATAGAAGTTAATAAAGGTAGGAAGGCATCCCTCTCATGGACATCTTGGCAAAATCCCATGGGGATTGTAGTTAAAATGGCTCCATGTCAGTAAGAACCCAAAGGGGGTTGTATACTATAGCTGCATACAGGTAGGGAGGGTGTGTAGGGTAGAGCAGTGTATCTAATCCTAAGTTACTAGGATACGGATACAGATTCGCTAGATTTTTTAAAACCCAGAATCCGGATACAGATTCCGGATACAGATTCGCTAGATTTTTTAAGACCCAGGATCCGGATACGACGGGGAAACAACAAGTACCAACAAACTTAAAAATATTTCCATAAAACATAGAAAAATAGAATGAAGAAACAAAACTATTTAGGAAACACAAGAGTAGAACTATAAGTTATTGCCAAAAAAGAGAGTTCATGTACAATAACTAATAATTTGATAAGTTGTGATATTGATAATTTTAAAAACCATTTCAGCATGAACTTGAAGTAGGTCATAATAGTGTTTTTGTGAGCCACATCGACATGTCCTTATCAGCGGGGAATAAAGTGGTTTTCTTGAACGCTATGGCAAGACTACAGAACAGTGTAGGTGAAGTGAGCAACAACATAGTACATAAATATAGATCAGCCCTTGACAGCAGGCCTTGACCAGAAAGATATATCAAATAAATATTAAAAACGTTGAGAGCAGACCTTGATATTGATATATCAGAGTTCAAGAGCATATCTTGACATAAGGATAGATCAGACCTTGAGTAGGAATGGGGTTTACGCTTTTAGCCATTAGGTGTTTAGGGTTTTTTAATTTTTTCATTAACTTTTTTTGGGGGGGATCAATGGGCCATAGAAGCACTGGAAGTTGTAGTATCCGTTTTGAAAATTTCAGGAATTTGATTTTTCACAGGATCTGTTTGAAAATTTCAGAATTTTTTTTATTTTTCACAGTATACATTTCATGGGACCAATATACGTTTCCTTCTGCAGGGGGTCTGTTTCCATGGTGGATCCGAGGCAGATCCGATCAGGATACGTATCGGATCCGTGGATCCTACACACTGGGGTGGTGGATCCGATAACATTCTAATCCCTGAGGTCTTATTTCTATCATTTATTATTTAATATTTATTTCCTTTGTTTTTTTCCTAGGCATGAGCAATTTTCAAACTTTATAGCATAATTGATCTATTTTTATGAGGTTGTGCTCCATCATGTTGATACCCATGCTATCAAAACCAAACCGGTTGACTCCAAAAATTGGAACCGAACTGGTAAAAAATCGGAAGCAAAACTAGTCAACTAAAAACTATATAAAATTTTCAATATTTGATAAAAATATATATATGTATGTACATAAATTTAAATCCAAACCATTAGACACCAAATATTCAAAGTGTTCCATTGTATGTGGCATGGTAAGGGTGAATAGAGCAAAATGGCGAGTGCAATACATATCTGAACTAAAATACATTGACGTTGAGGCTCTAAATGGCCCGCAGAGTCCAAAAGTAATCATATTTTAGTCTACAATCAAATCAAACTACCTAATTATCCAAATCTAGATCCTCATGAAAGGTGAGGAAGGCCAACAATACAAAGTGGACCTAGTCCACTACAAACAATCTAACTCTGCATGGTTAAGCTTGGCATCTTGACTTGATGCTCCTGAAGGTCCAACGCCAATGTGCAAATCCCATTGCTGTGGAAGTTGCTGCAAGCATAGTTACCGGATTCGGCCTTAGGCCTAACTGCACCAAATCAGATTCTTCAGAATCGGATTCTCGGATTCTTCATCGGATTCTTCCACCTCATTTTGACTAATCTAAAGTTGTTTACATAGGATAAATGTAGGATAACTAGGGTTAATTAGGGTTAGGGTTCCGAATCCCCGATTCCTAATTTTGGGATGAGTGCCGCACCAATATCAGATTCTTCAGCTGATTCCGATCACACCCACGATTCGTGTAACCTTGGCTGCAAGTCATTCAAAGTTAAGTCCTATGAAGGGGACCTCATTAAATAAATAAAAATTAGGTTTTAGGGTGATTGTAAGGTTTTTTTTTTTGTTTATTTTATTTTATTTTTGGTCTTTTTGGGGGAAGGATATGCAGTAGTACAAAATGCCAAATGGTCAAACCAGTTGGGTTTGACTGGTTTTGTCTTGAACTGCTAGTTCTGACTGGTTCAGGACGAGTTCAGAGCAAAACTGGTCAATTCTGATTTGGGAGGCTGGTTCTGACTGAAAAACCCCAGAACTAGTCTAACCAGCCAGTTATGCCTGTTCCAGTCATCTTCCAATAACATTGGTTGGTACTGCATTTATCAACATTTGGGTGGTACATTCACACTTATGATGGGAGTTTGTGACATCTATGGTTTAGTACCAACACTGATGCTTGCAATTTTGAAGACCACTAGTTGCATTTATGAAGACAACCTACATTTACACCATTGTTACATGTATTTCAGGCTTGCAGTTGGCATTGAATGTTAATTTCAGGCCTGCATGAAATTCAAAGTTCAGACATACAGCCTGAGTGAAAATTTCAAGCCTGCCACTTGAGTGAATTTCAAACTTTAGAACTGTGGCCTACTTGAAGTGCAAAGTTGAGATCTGTGGTCTTTGTGAAATGCAGTTTTTATGCCTCCAGCCTGCATGAGATGTGGTTTTTAGACATGCGACCTGTGGAAAATATGAATTTTAGATATACTGTTTGCATTAAATGCAGGTTTCATTCCTCTGGTTTAGTGAACTATGAATTTCAGATATGGAGCCTGCATGAAATGCAAATTTCAGTTTTCCGGTCTAGATTAAACATAAATTTCAAACCTGCAGATTCTATTAAATGTGAACGTTGACTTATGGAATGCATTCATTGCAATTCTGCCATTTGTAGACTGCATTAAATGCAAAATTTACATCTTTTTTGGAGCGAAAAAAGTTTACTCATTTTATTTATAAAAAGAGTACTTATAAGTTATGAACAGCTGATCAGCCTTTAACCATAGATGAATCGCAAAGTTCCTGTATGTGTCTTCTAGTAGAAACAGAGATGACATGTGAAGTGTCATGACATGCCCTTGAGGACATTTCAGAAAGAAACTGTACTCCTCACTAGAATACCATACAAGTGTCTTCAAAGTTCAAACTATTTAAAAAAAAAAGGCTTGAAAATCCGGAGTACTTTTTAGCAAAACAGTTACAGATCTCCAAACCTAGAAGATTAAAAAATAGTTTTAGAGTGGATTGTGGTGATCCATGATCACCTTCAACATTATGCTCAAACCTGAGTGTTCCCGGTTCCAATTGGACTGCTTCTGGGGGTAGTTGGTCTGCTTTGGAGTTCAACTCTCTGTATATGTGGACGATGGAAAAACTGTGGAATTGTGTTAGCTTGTCCTCTGCAAGTTGAATGTTCAATGTCTTCATGGAGCCATTTAGCCATCCTATTATGATTTTGGAATCACCAAATGTATCCAGATCCTGAACTTCAAACTACCCAGCCAGTTCAAGAAGAGCGCTGGCTGCAATTAACTCTGCTCTGTTGTTTGTGGTCCTACCCAGGCCAGTTTGAAGGAGTGTTTGTCCCTTTTGGAAAGAGAATCCACCCCATGCACTGTTGTGGCTGGGACTTGATTGTGAGGCTCCATCAAAATTCCCTCTAGCATGAGAAGGATCATGATAGTACTCTTGGGAGGATTTGGAGCTGTGTGCTGCTTCTTGCTATCTTTGATCCTATAAAATATTCTATAGGGGCATTCTAAACTATTCTAAAAGATACTTTCGTTGCGGGTAAGCCAGATGGACCACATCACCTCCAAAGCCAGGGCTTGATTTGCATCAGATGTGTGTGATATTCACTGAAGGGAAGAATGGAGTTGATATTTTCAGCTTCCCATGGTCGAGGGTGCAAGAGTTGCCTGGAAGAGACAACCCAAACTTCCTTGGTGAAGTGGCAGTGTACTGAGAGATGGTTTATAAAGTCTTCACGCTCTTCACATAAAGGGCATTTGTTGGTTCTCTGCCAGACTTTTCGTTACAAAGTGTCTGATGTGAGCACTACTCTGGTTGACATCCCATGCAAAACTGAATGACTTTGTGGGGAGCTGGAACTTTCCATACCTTTGTTCAGCACCACTGGCACGTGTTGGGCTCTGAGGGGGATGATGCTGAATAGATAGTATATCCAGTTCTTACACTATATCTGCCTAACAAGGGATTTGGTCCCCATAGTAGAGTGTCTTCTTCTCCTCAATGTAAGTTCTACTTGGGTGAGTTGTTTAGTGAGATGAGTGTGGACACCAGGGAGGGGGTGGGGACTGCGATTTGCTAAAGTGTGGTAATATGTTGGAAGTAGAGAGCATTCGTTAATTGGCGAGACATCTAATATTCAGGATCTTGGCTAGCTCATTTGTCAAAGCCCAATTTTACCTCTGCCATGTCTTCTATTCACCAGTAGAGGTGATTGGTAATGAGAGATGCAACAAGAGTGATGGCCTTCCGAAAAATTAGAGCCACCTTGATGTGGTTTTTTGGGGCTTTGAATCTAGTCTTCTATGCTCGTTGGAGCGATGTATTTGTTAGAAAGAATCTCTTGTTTAGAGTTTGTTATTGAGAATGAGCTTCCAAGCCCCTTTGCATCAAGAGTTGTGGCAAACTTTCCAATGTGTTTTATGCCCCCACTTTTGTTGTCTTTTGGATGAGAGAGTGCTTCCCAAGATACCAAAGGCAAACCTCCCTCTTCTTTATTTCTCTTCTAAGTGAAAGGTAAATAGATTTTCCTTATTTTGGATAGGACATACTTCAAATGGGATGCCAATGCGAGCTAGTAAACAAGTTCATCAAAGAGAACACTTTAGATCAAAAATCAATGGCCAATCCTTGAAATCCATCTATGGTTCCTGTTATGTCAGTAATTTGTTTCTTCAATTTTTGTTGATTTGCATTTTATTTTGAAGTTAATCTTTTGCTTTGAGTTTAATTATTTATTTCTTTTAGGAGAATTTTTGGTTGTTAGCTGAAATTTTAAATTTGGCTTTAATATTTTTGCTTTGTTTTTTGATCCTTTACATTTTAAATGGGTTTTTGAAAGTCATTATATCAAATGGTGGATTCACAAATCATACTCTGAGCATAGCCATCACTCAAGCAGCTTTTAAATTCTATGCAAAATGACCAAAAGCTGTAAAAAAGCACCAAAACAGTGTTAAAATTATTTTTGTAGCGCTGGAGCTAAAAAATTACACTAGCGCGCTACAAGAAAATCGTTTTTTGCCAGAATGGTCATTTTTCAGTCCGATTTTTTGGGGATTTCGCTGGGGAAATGTTAAATAAATCATTGGTCACATTTGATATATGTTTTGTCAAGTTTTTTTTCATGTAAACAGGCGTCAGTCTCATGTGAGGGAGATTCTGGCAACCGTTCTGGCAACTGGATGCAAATTTATGGAAAATGATGATAGTGAGCGAAATAAGGCAAGATTTTCAGGGAAGATGTTCTAAATTAAATATTATGGAGCTGGATATGTTTTTGTGTGTGTTCCTGAGCACAGTTAATGCACTTTTATTTTTGCTCGTTTTACCACTCCTTGGAAAGCACTGTGTTGAAGTATTATCTATAAGCATAACAGGATTGGTGCTTCTATTCTTTGCACTTGATTCTTTATCAACAGACTCTAATGCTGGCTCTATAGTGAATGGAATGATTCCAAGAGTAAAGCGTGAAAGCCTTTACACAGCTGTGGCCCTTCTCGGTGCAAATATTATACCTCACAACTTTTACCTCCACTCTTTGATTATTTAACTCGAGTCCATATTCTACTTACAAGGAGCAGCAATGGCGGGCAGTTTGCATAGGAATTCATTGAAGTTTATGCTGGGATTTGTCACCGTATGGACATGGATATCACAGTTGGAAAGCAGTGGCCTGCCCTTGCCGGATTCGGTGCATGTTATTCAATCAGAAAGTTTTCAGAAATCAGTGGAAAGCATTGCCCTTTTGCCACTATGGTCAAAGAAGGTGTGCTGAAAGATGTTGGTGAAGAATATGCAAAACACAATGCAACAGAGTGCAATGTGTTCAGAGGTTCAGAGACCTGTTTGGTTGCACCAGATTACTCTGATTACATAAAGTCCTCCGATTCTAAAAACAGGCCCGTTGACTGTGCTTTTAAAGCCTTCCTTACAAAAAGTTCTTTCTAAGGTCTATCATTAGTATTGCAACAATATGTTGGAGCAGAAGGACTTATGGATTGTGCTGTTTGTCAAGATAACTTTGAGAAGTTCTGGTGTGCTGTCAACACTCCTCCCTGTGGGACAATTGATAAAGTACTTGATGAAATTCTGCCTCTTATATCATCCATCACATCAGATAAGTCTTCTGCAACTATTTCTTTGCAACAAGCTTTGCCACGCATCATCCAAGCAACAAGCTTAGGATTTCCTTGTAAAAAAATGTGCGAGGATGTAATGGATTCATGTGGGTGTGCTCAACAGCCAACATTTGGAGAGGTCATGGATGCTATTCAAGCTGGTGGTAACCTGAATGCAACAGTTACCATGGGATTATCGACAAAGGAGTTGTTCCATTTGATTTGGGACAAGCATGTCTATGTTTTATTTTTGGAAGAGTCTTTTCCTGGTTTCTCTGGTCTATGTGTATCTTCATATCAAACTTCCTTGAAGTTTCAACTTTCAGGATATGCACCCATTGAAGGAATAGATATTCAAAAGCTCAATCACTCCTGTGGCATTTTTTCTAGCTGTATTTTGTGCCAGCCAGTTGACAAAATTAACTGGGATCATTAGAGAGCAAGTTGATTTGGAAGGTTTCCTTGGTATTGATCGTCATATATGGTTTCAACGTATTTGAATGAAAACAGATGTGATTGCCCTAGCCATGCTTTATGTATGGAATTCAAGGACTGCAGATGTTTATCAGTTGCTGATATTTTCTCAGGTCATGTTGTCTATGCAATTTCCAGCTGCTGTAATACCTCTTTTTAGAATGGCATCTTCAAGTTCAATAATGGGCACTCATAAAATATCTTTTTTTGTGGAAGTTTTGGCCTGGTTATCCTTCTTTTTGATGCTCATCCTTAATATATCACTCGTGTTAGATATGTTTTTTGGGGATAGCGAGTGGATAGGTTCCTTGAGAAATATAGGCATTGGTATGACAGTTCCCACACTAAACAAAAATTCTTCTATATTAAATGCTGGTACAGTATCTAAATGTATTACTGAGTGTCCTGAGGTGTTCTCAGTTATTGATGAAAGCAGTGCAGATTTCTCTACAAGTTATTCCGAACAGCCATCTATTATCTGTGACCAACATGCAGCCAAGAAATTCCCTTTAGAAAATGATTTGAATGAGAGACAAATGGTGGTGACCTTAGAAGCAATTGTTTAAGCTCATCAAGCTAGTAAATCAATTACTGAATTAGAAGCAAGCAGTGTGAGTTTCAGATGTCTTGCAGGCCCAGAGATAGTGTACTTAATTTCAGAGGGATCGAAAAATCTTATTGCTGTTGTTGCAAGGTCAATGTCCAATTTCTTTTGTTTAGATGATTACATGTAATACATGGAGAACCTGGAAAGTGTGGACATAATTGAGAAGCTTACAAAACTGCTAGAAAGATGTGATGATCCATTGGTTCAGACTGATGTTGCTATGGTATTGTCAAGACTTGCTGAATGTGGAAATGAGGATACGGAAAATGAGGTACTCATGAAAATTTCGATGAACAAGCTGGTGGATCTGTTAGATCCAGACATTGAGGAGTTACATGATAGCTTATTGAAAACATTAATGATCTTGGCCAAGGCTGGAAAAGAAAAGGCTGTAGAGAAATTGTTCATTGCTGGTAATTTCTTTGATGTCTTACAAGTCACCATAATTGCAAGATACAGCTTATACAGCACTTCATCAGCTGATACTTGGAGAGAGAGAAAAATGCTTTTCAACAGGGTATTTGGCACAGAATTCTGCTCTATTTTTCCTGTTTTGAGTGATTGAAGTCAAATGCAGACCAAGAGCTGATGGAGAGGAATTTTTGGAAACCAAAAGAGGTTTTTGTTCATAAGATACCCATCTACAAAAACCTCTCTCAGTTTTTCAACAGCTGTCAGGGTTTGAAAGATTCCGTTTAATATTTGCAGCCTATTTTTCAGGGATTTTAAAAATTTAATATTTTCCTGTTTTAGTGTTCATTTTGCGGGGAAGATTATGATTTATTGGAGATGAATTTTTAGAAACCAAGAGAGGTTTTTGTCCATCACGGACCCGTTTACGAAAACCTCTCTCAGTTTTTACACAGGTGTCAGCAATTGAGATATATGGAAGCTTCTTTGACACCTATTTTCCAGAAATTCGCCATATTTGCCAGGAATCCAATTTGCTATTTTTAGTCAATTAGTTGAGTTAGTTAGTTAATGTAACTACTGGGTAGTTTCAATTTCGACCTAATGAAGGGGAGATAGAACTACTTCTTTGTAATTATAAAAGAGGGACAAAGGGACTAAAGAAGGGTTCTGATTTTTGGGAGTTTCCAGGAGGTCTTCAAACTCAGTTGTTTTCAGACTTGTTCATGAGTAAGGTACAAAACTCTTGTATGCAGTGGTTGATGAAACTATGAGATATTTATGACTTTTACCCTTCAGATTTATGTATTGGCTTCATTTTCATCTTTTCTAGTTGCTTAAATTGATAGATTCATTGACTGGTTTATGTTATATTCTGGTAATGCCTGTCATTTATGTTTGAACCTCAATACTGTTTCTGTTTGATCTTGTTATATATATCATGCATCTTCATCTTTTATTGCTTATGATTCAGTAGCTGCTTTACTTATGAATGTATTCCCTGACTGTTCTCAAAGTTCACAACCAAAAACACATTGCAGAAACCCTAAACCTTGATTTTATTGAGTTTTATATTTGAGTGTGTGTTGGCTTGTTTCTCTGGCCTTAGAAACAATTTCTGGCACAAACAGTTCCAATGAGGTATCCTTACCATTAGTCTATGAAGAAGGCAATTCTAGGGCTAGATCTTATAGTTGTTTGGCTTCAAATGAAATAGTTGAAACCTTGCCAGGACTATGCCATTAGTTTGTGGATCATAGTCATGTGGAATTGAGGGACTATGTTGAAACAAGTGAAAGATTTTAACTTGTTCATTTCCATGCCTGTGGCTTGGTAGAAAAGGTCAAGAATCCTAGTGTATGTCTTGGCTTTATATGCCAAGCCATACTCGAAGAAGAGAAGGTCATCTATGAACTTTAGATGGGTGACTTTTGGACCCTCTCGACTATCTTGATGTCCACAATATTTCTTGCCTAACATTCAACAAGGATTAGTGTGTTGAGGTCTTCAATTATTTGTAAGAATAAGAGTGGGGATAGGGGATAATCTTGTTTAAGGCCTTGAGAGTCTAAGAAAAAGTGGGAGGCTAGACCATTGATTAAAAGAGCAAAAGAGGCTAAGGTTAGGCAAGCTTCTATCCAAGAGGTGAAGGGCCAAGAGAACATTACTTGGATGAACATTTGTATGATGTAGAGCCAACTCGACATGTCAAAAGCTTTGGATAAGTTAATTTTGCGACGAAAACCCACATATGGTTGGCTTTGTTCCTATGGAGGACCTCTTGGGCTATAGCAATGGCGTCTTGTATATCTCTCCCATGAAGGAAACCAATTTGTTTAGTGGCCAATTCTATCTAATAGAATGGATTTAAGATGAGCAATTTTGATGTTAGAGATGAGCTTATATATGTAGTTGCAAAGAGATATGGCACAAAAATGTAAATGGTGGGATTGTTTACCTTTGGAATGATGGTGATGAAAGTTGAGTTGAAAGCACGCAATACCCTTCTTTGAATCCTGGATTTTCTAGTAACTTTGAGGATATCCTTCTTGAGGAGTCCCAAAAACCTTAGAAGACTTTGATCAAGAAACCATTTGGGTTTGGTGCCTTATCATTTTGCATCTTATGGATGGCACACTCGAGTTAGATCGGTGTAGTGGGGGCCATAAGAGAGTCATTGGTGTCCTCATCAACTCAATTCAAAAAAGCTATTGTCATTAAGAGGATGCTTTTGAGAGTCTCACAAGGAGGTTGTGTATAGTTCCTTGAATTGGTTTACCAACTGAACTAATGTTGTCAAAAGATTCATAGAGCACCCTGTTGCCCACCTATTTCGACTAGGTGGCAACTCCATGTACATGAAGATGTACATAGTTGTACAAGTCATACCTTGGAAAAATCTGAGGATTTTTTTTACTTCTGCAGGGCAATTGCCCCTTTGTAAAACGAAATGTCCGCTCCCCTGTGTGGGAAAATTAATGTAATTATATGTACTAGTATGGGTCATATGATATGGATGCCACACCATGGAACTGGTTGTTAGGGAAGTCTTCTCATCGAGTGTTTTTTCCCTTTCCAATTGATCTTGTTGTATAAACGATTTTAATTGGTTTGGTTTTTCACTCAAAATCCTCCAAAGTGGTGACGGGCGTTCTAGCAGTCAAGGCCATGGGGTGGCTAAGGCTTCAAGTGTTATTCATGACCATGCTAGACATTTGTATAAAGTCTTGCGGAGTTTCGTTATGTTGTTGTGTTTTTATTTATTTTTTCTAGTTAATTAATGTCACCCCTTGGTGGTTAATTAACTAAGTTTCGATGT